>ML829011.1:43842-60729 GCA_009831015.1 Picea engelmannii | reverse complement strand
TGAAGAAGAAAGAACTCCTACAATCTCTGGAGAAAAGGTTATGTTGTGGCATCAAAGACTGGGGCATATCGGAGAGAAGGGTCTTCGACTACTACACGGTAAAGGTATGGTTGAAGGTATGTCTAACTGCTCTCTGGATTTTGATTTTTGTGAACATTGTCTATATGGGAAGCTGAATCGGGTAAGATTCCCCTCTGGTGCAACGAGGGTAGAAGGAATTTTACAACTAGTTCACAATGATGTTTTTGGACCTGTCTCGGTCCCATCATTGGGAAAATCTGTGTACTATGTCTCATTTATAGATGACTTCTCGAGGAAAACTTGGCTATATTTCCTCAGGAAGAAATCTAAAGTCTTTGATGGGTTTAAAGAGTTTAAGGCTCTTGTTGAGAATCAAACAGAGAAAATAATTAAGGTGCTGAGAACAGATAATGGCGGAGAGTTTTGCGGGAATGAATTTAAAGAATTATGTAAGAAGTGCGGTATAACAAGGTAGAAGACTACTCCATATACACCTCAGTAGAATGGAGTTGTAGAAAGGATGAACATGACGTTGATGGAAAAAGCAAGGTGCATGCTCAGTGGTGTCGGGTTAGGGCAAGAATTATGGGCAGAGGCAGTGGGTACTACATGTTATCTGGTCAACAGATCACCCTCATCAGCGTTGGGTGACAAGACTCCACAAGAGGTATGGACTGGTAAGGAACCTTCTCTCACACATCCTAAGGTATTTGTCTACGATGCATATGTTCATGTTCCAAAGGAAAATAGGAGCAAGCTGGATAAGAAGGCTGAAAATTGTATCTTTATTGGATATAAAGATGGTCTCAAAGGTTATAAGCTTTGGAACCTAGAAACTAAGAAGGTAGTGTATAGCCAAGATGTGGTATTTAGAGAAATGAAGGATGTTGTTAAACAGGAAGTCCTACCAAGTAAGGAAGAACCATAGAAGATAGAGTTTGATTTAAAGGATGATGAAGCAGACCCTACAAAAGAACATGAATCAGAAGAAGAAGATCCTCATACTCCAGTATTGAGGAGATCGAATCGAGAAAGAAGGCTATCGGAAAGGTATAGTCCATCTAATTTTCATTCAAATTTTGCTTTGTCTATTACTGATGATGATCCTAGAACTGTCAGGGAGGCAGTGGATTCAGAGGATGGAAATCTCTGGAAAAGGGCCATGGAAGAAGAAATAGCATCTTTGGATAAGAATGAGGCTTAGGATCTAGTGGAGTTGCCAACTGGAAGAAATCCCATTGGCAGCAAATGGGTATTTAAAAAGAAGCCGAATGCAGAAGGAAAAGTGGAGAAATACAAAGCTCGGTTAGTAGCAAAGGGTTATTCCCAGGTTGAGGGAATTGATTTTGGTGAGAATTTTTCTCCTGTTGCCAAGTTAACCTCTATAAGATTTTTGTTATCTGTTGCTGCTGCATTTGATTTTGAAGTAGAACAGATGGATGTGAAGACAACATTCCTGCATGGGGATCTGGAAGAAGAAATCTTTATGAAGCAACCAGAAGGTTATGCTATGAAAGGAAAGAAGGAGCTGGTATGCAAGTTGAAAAAGTCCCTGTATGGTTTAAATCAATCACCAAGGATGTGGTATCAAAAATTTGATACTTATATGCTAGGACTTGGCTTCACAAGAAGCAAAGAGGATCATTGTGTGTATTCTAAATTAATTGGTGATCATTTGATTTATTTGGTCTTGTATGTGGATGACATGTTGCTGATAGGAAACAACAAGGAGATTATCCAGGATGTGAAAACTCAATTGTCCTCTAAATTTGACATGAAGGATCTTGGTGCTTCAAATTTCATTTTGGGCATGGAAATTAAAAGAGATCGAAAAAAGAGGAAACTCTGGTTAAATCAAAGAAAATATGTCGAGACAATATTACAGAGGTTTAATATGTAGGAATGTAAACCGGTCAAGGTTCCTATTCTTGTTGGTGTAAAGTTATCTGCAAATCAGTGTCCCAAGACACATGAAGAAGAGGAGGACATGTCTCATGTTCCATATGCGAGTGCAGTTGGCAGTTTGATGTATGCAATGGTCTATACTAGACCGGACATTGCACATGCAGTGGGAGTTTTGAGCAGGTATATGTCAAAACAAGGGAAGGAGCATTGGACATCAGTAAAAAGGGTTTTCAGGTATTTGTGTGGCACTACTAGCTATGGATTGTGCTACGAAGGAAGATCAGGATTTGACAGAGTGGTCGATATACATGGCTTTGTGGATGCAGACTGGGTTGGAGATTTGGATCGTAGGAGATCTACAAGCGGGTATGTGTTTAACCTGTTTGGAGGAGCAATAAGTTGGATGAGCAAAAGACAGGTTGTAGTGGCACTTTCAACTACAAGATTTGAATACATGGCAATGACTCATGCAAGTAAGGAAGCAGTATGGTTACAAAGATTGTGTTCAGGTATTGGGTTGGTACAACAAGCTGTAAGGATATAGTGTGACAGTCAGAGTGCAATTTTTCTAGCGAAGAACCCTGCTTATCATTCAAAGACAAAGCACATTGATGTTCAATATCACTTTGTGAGAGACATGATTGAAGAAAAGAAAGTATCACTGATGAAGGTGGATACTTTGAAGAATGTTGCAGACTCATTAACAAAATATGTGAGCACTGAGAAGTTCTCTTGGTGTAGAGGATCCATTGGCATTGTTACCCTGGATTTTGGACTATGTAACCCTGTAACCCCCTGTATGCAAGGAAAACAACAAGTGGGAGAATGTTGGGTATGTGTTATATTCTTTGCACGAGTAATAGTCATGTATTTAGGTGGTTTTTTCGGCACATGGTTTTTGCCGATGGTTTTCTATTTCCGGTTAAGGAATTGGGGTTTTGGACTAATCCATGTCATCGGGTTAGGGTTTGGGATGTTGTTGGCTCCTATATGTATATTGTATTGTAAACAATGCAACACAATGAACAAATATAATATATGCTAGTTTTCCAGGGGAAAACTCTCTGTGTGATGTTTGTATTTGCCATTGTATCTTTTCTGTTCTTTTATGAATATTTGTTTACAGTAGACATTGTACAAGGTTAGAATTTACAATCTTTATCATTAATGAAATTCAAATATGATTTGAACTTGGCAGCTTCAACAAATATAGAGTCCCAAACGATATGCTTGCCCCCTGCAATAGATCTTTGCCTCTTAACCTCATTTTCAATTTGTTTATTCTTTCTTGCAAGACTTCATTCTCCTTTTGAAATTGAGATATCTTTTCATCCTTTGCCTGCAATTCTTGCTTTGATTTCTCTATGCTTCCTTTCAACCCTTTGATTTCTCCTTCTTTCAAGCTAACTTGTGACATAGCCTGGACAAGTCCTTCAGTGTTTGACCCAACTTTTGTAGTAGGAGCTGAAACCACAACCTTGTTTAGCAATTATGTCTTCTCTTGTGACCATTTCATCTTTTATTGTTCCAGCTCCAACACCCTAGCCTTGTAGCCCAATGTCTCTTGACGAAGTGTTTCCTTTTCCTGTTCTAGAGCAACCAATTCAGTTGTTTGTGGATGCTCTGTAGCAGGCATTTTCAATTTCTTCTTCAAACTTTGAATCAATTTGTCTTTCTCATCCAATGAAGATTTCAATCCTTGGGGGCCTTTAGATTCCAATCTCTTGACATGAGTTTGCCAAGCTTTGCTAGATGCCTTCTCCTGCCTCAACTGTCCTTCCAATTTCATTGCATAAGATTATAGTTTTGAATTCTTTAAACTTAAGCTTAGGTAATCAGAATATAGCATGTCACTAGTGTGTTCCTGGAATTTGACCGTGTCTATAGCACTTATGTTATCATATTTTATATTTATTTCAAAGACTTTGTCTTCATCTGCAATAACAATGTTAAAGGTCCTCTTTTCAACATCCCTCACTGTGAACAGATAATATTTATGCTGAGAGATCTTTTCCACTTCAGGGACTAAATCCCTCATCTTAGCCAGAGCTATATTTCCCTTCTCAACATACTGTTTTGCCAAATCTCCTCTAGACTAATAAGCTAACTCATATGTTTTAAAAATGTATTTCTTACTGCTAAAGATTCTGGAGCTGCCTTCACCTTGGAGTTTATTTTCCTTTTCAACCTCTACAGTGCTAGTACCACTCTCCACCATATCTGGATTAGCTTGGTCTCTGGACTCTTCCTCGTCTAAATCCACTATCTGTGCAGATTATGTAACTTTCATCTTCTTTGGGGCAGTTTGTTGGTCACTGATGTCCATCGCCTCTGAACTGCTTCTCTTGTTGTAGACACTTGTCTTAGGAACTTTGATTATCAACTTCTGAGGAGTTTGTTGTGTTTGACTTTGTTGCAGGGTTGCGTCCACTTGTTGTGTTTGAATTGGTTGCAAGATTGCTTCCACATCAACACAGACTTCTAGATTTGGCAGCTTATCAAAACCCTCTACCTGTTCATGCTCATAAGGGGCCTGTTTGTTCATCAATCTTCTCTTGGATATGATTTGGTGTGGATCATACCTTCTACCATGTAACTGTGCAAAACCAAACTCTTTGAGCTTTGCTTGAACTTGAGATAAACATGATTTGGATTTGACAATGAAGGGGCCAATGATAAAAGGGAACTTAAGGCTGGAGGCTTTGTGCAACTTCAGGAAGTGCTTTGTCTCAGATATAATTCTCTGCCTAATGAATTCAAGGGAAAATATTCTAGGAGTTAGAAAAATATGCAATAGGTAAGGGGATTCATGGCAAGCATAAACCCAGATTACCGTCGAGTGCATGAATACTACCCAATCCCCCACTTTGTTCTCTGGATTTGGTTGTAGATAGCTTCTCATGTCATCCAAAACTCTAGGTAGGTTGGTATTGAAAATAAAACTATAAACTCTTGACATGACTTTGTTGATGAATATAAGTAATGTAATTCTTTTACACTCAGTTGACACAAATGATGCTTCAGGAAATTCCCTCTTGTTGGTTTCCAGGAAAATTCTCAACAGATAGGTGTAGTATCTCAAATGTCTTAAGGAGCGAAAAATCGCTAGTTGTTTATGGATATTATCAGCTAGGAATTGGTCAAAGCTGATACTGACAGACAGACCATACTCTGACTTAAAAAAAATTCAAAAGGAAACCGGGCATGACTTCAACCACACATTTGTCATTACCTAGACCTAAAACTCGACTCAATAGGGAGCAGACCCATTGGACTTCGACGACCATTATATTTACATTCATCGGCAAAGACAAACCTTTTGAAAAATGTTCAGGTTTGATAATTGTCTATAAAAACAGATCTCAGACCTCTGATGGACATTCTCTATATACTCTATTCAACTTCTCTTCATTGCAAGGTTCATAAATTGCAAGGTTCATATACCGAGGGACTCTCGAATTGACAGACTCTCTACCCTACACAAGACCTCAGACCCTCGTTTATTCACAACGACTCTTTCTTCATGGGAATATTGTTCAGCGCACCAAGCTATAAATTCGGGAAACATGAAAGCGATTTCAACAACATAAGGGACTATGGTGACCTGGACTACTTCAAGGAATGGTATACATCTTCCTACCTTATCGGACATGTTGCTTTTGGACACAGAGATAGGAGAAATAATGTTTTCGACATAAAAAACATCTGTGTCTCGGTCAATTAGGGCTTCTTCATTTACCACATGATCTTGTTTTGTTACTGAGGTTATGATGGGATCCATGGTTGTGATGAAAAATACTTGGAAACGAGCGGAAATGGTGAGTAGTTGCTGCACTGTTGAGCTGCAGATGAAAGACGGGGGTCGTGCCAAGGTTCTAACGGTCCAACGTTTCAAAATAATAATTGAAATAAAATAAATGCCTAAATGTCCTTTTATACTTTTCCAATTTTCGAGGGCGTGAGAAAGTGGTTTGAGGAAACCCACTTTTCGTCCTGAAATGCACCTGGTGATGCCACGTACCTCCGAGAGAAAACCGCGGTTTAAATTTCGGGACTGCCCTTCAAAACTAAACCCCGTGTAGCTTTGCCCCCTGAAATCATTCTCGGTCGTTGATCTCGAGAACTCACGATCCACAATGTTTCGGACCCGATCAACTTAGCGTTCTTGCCAGATTTAGCCCTTTCCTAGTTTATTAGGCTTCCAAATTGGTTTAGTGTTCCGCCAGATTCTGAAATATTGGTTTCACACAATAAAAATTTAATGGTGACTAACAGGTGGTCAACTTTATTTTATGTTTCGACTCGACTCGTGATTTGGGTGGTCAAGAATTTCCCATCATATAAATAGTTGGAGCTATAATTGTTTTAAACAGAGAATTCCATGTTGGTGAGACATATAGGCTATAAGCCTCCTACTTACGGATCAAACATCTTGATCTTCGAGATCCAACAAATACAATATGATTGGAGTAATTGTAGAGGAACATTTATTGGATGACTAAGGTTAACGAACAACAAAATCATAAATTCTATGGATCGATAATGGACAACGAAGATTGATCGTAGATCATTGGATCAATATGGAAGTGTGAGACCAAAATAAGAAGAGTCGATCCATAACTAAGATCGACTCATAAATACTAAAAATATGATTAAAGATAAGTAACACCTCATGATCAAGGTTTGTTCAAAGAACTATTACAACAATAGTAAACATTTTTTAGCACCCAGATATTCCATTAATGATGAACAACTTTCAATGGATTTGAACTCTTTTGAATCAAAGACAAAGTTTTTAATGACAAAATGTTAGCATTATTATTAAATTAATGAAGAGGTGCATTGTTTCATACAAAGAGACACAATGTTTCAAATTCATACTTGTTGGAATACTATATAAAAAGAAAGGTATAATGGAAGGAGAGTATCTTTGTGGTCTAATTCAGAAGATAAAAAACATAAGCATAGTCCAAGAAAGTGTATGAAACTTGAAACATATACATGAAGTGAGGTTGTAAGGGAGGAGCATGGGAGGATTGAAGTCCTCTACAAGTCGAAGTGTGAAACATGAAGTTGGTGCTTCCTCAAGTTGGTGCTTGAAAACAAGAGGATTGAAGTCATCTACAGGTTGGAGCCTGATCTACAGGGAGTTGGTGCTTGAAAACCAAGTTGATGCTCAAAAGAAGAGAGAATGGTGTCTATTACAAATTGTAACTTGTAGATGGAATATAATTTTTTTATAATTGTTGCATTTAAAATTCAGAGTTTTGTACATTCTTGTTGATAAATTGTTATACATTTATAATTAATTAATTTAATTTGAGGAAAAGAAGCAATATTGATTCACCCCCCCCCCCTCTCAATATTGAACAATATTCCACCAGAATAATTAACAGAAGGATTTCAATGAGCTAAAAAAGAAAGACCAGTTAAGCACCAATTATCACATTACCAAATTTGCAAAAGCATTTTGAAGTGAAGATAGATGCAAGTGGGTATGCCATAGGAGCAGTTTTGATGTAAGGAGGAAGGCATGTATGCTATCATTATGAAATATTTCATGGGGCAGATCTCAACTACCCTACCTATGATAAGGAACTTTATGCCCCAGTCCAAGATGTCAAGAAGTGGAAGCACTATCTGATGGGCAAGGGGACCATCATCCACACAAATCACCGGCCATCACAATATTTGTATGCCCAGAGCGAGCTACAACAAACTAGACGTTACAAGTGGATTGGGTTTTTACAACAATTTCATTTAGCCATCAAGTATAAGAAGGGTAACACAAACAAGTTGGAAGACATGCTTTCAAGGCCACTCACATCCAAGATTACAACTTTGGGAACTATGATTCACATGGAGCCTTTTACCCATGATGCATAAAGAGAGGCATACATAAAATACAAGGACTTAAAGGAGGTGTTTCATCAGCTATAGGGCCAAACTCATATAGAAGAAGGTGATGGAAAACCGACTATCATTTCTAGAATGGGTTACTCTACAAGCTTGACAAGCTCTATGTCCTTGAATGTGAATGACTGCAACTTATTAGAGAGGCTCGCACCACCAAGGTTGTAGGACATTTTGGGGTTGGGAAGATAGTTTCCAACTTACAGAGGTATGTGTATTGGCCCAAAATGCAAGACGATGTAGCACCGTATATTAGAGGATGTATACTTTGTTGTACTAGCAAGCCCAGTATCAGGAAGCAAGGTTTATACCATCCCTTACCTGTACCCACTCGACCTTGGGAAAGCATTTCCATGGATTTTGTGGGAGGTTTACCAACAACCAGGAAGAGACATGACTATCTATTTGTGGTAGTTGATATGTTCAACAAGATATGCATTCTCATGCTTTGTAAAAATACCATCAAAAGACAAGAACCAACAAACATCTTCTTTGAATATGTCTGGGTGCACTTTGGGATACCAAGGAGCATCATCTCAGACATGGATACTAGATTTTTTGATACATTTTGGATTACATTGTGGGAGAAGATGTACACTAAGTTGAAGAGATATTCTACAACATTCCATCCATAGACATGTAGGGAGACAAAAGTAGTCAACAAGACTTTGGTGTAGCTTATAAGGGGTTACAATTAGAAGCATCTGAAGAACTGGGATGAAAACCTGACATACATGCAACACTCTTATAACAGAGTGGTCCACACTTCCACTGGTAAGTCCCCTTTTGAAACTTGTTTTGGGTATTTGCCGCCTTCACCCTTGGATGTTGTTTATGGACAATAAGGAGGAGTGAGGGAAGAGACCATGGGAGAAGCATTAAAAGAAGAGAAGTTTGTCGAAAAAATTAGGTATATTCATTTGCAAGTACATGAGATATTGAAGAGGTCACAAGAAAGGTACAAGGAACGACATGATCAACATAAAATGAAAAAATAATTCAAAGTGGGAGATAAAGTTTGGTTACAACTAGACAAGGAAAGACTACAGGGTCCTAGTGAGAAGATTAAGGCTTTGCAGTATGGTCCTTTTGGGATATTGGACAAGGTGGGAGATAACACCTATAGACTCAGTGTGCCCCCATACATGCACATTCACCCAATAGTGAATGTGGATAATCTCAAACTCTACGAGCCTTCCATGGTGGATCAGGAGAAGGAGCAAGTCCCACCTTCCATAGAGAACTTAGCACCATATGCTCAGGTAGAGTTGGTAGAGGACACAATTTTGCAGAAGCGGTCCAGAAATCCAAGACAAGGGAAGCATGACCCTTAGCAAATTGGGTTGAAAGGACAACTTTTAAGCAAAGGAAAGTGGTACTCCAGGGAGAAGGTAGAGGAAAAATTTCCTCACCTCATTCAGTAAATATTTTGGAAACTAAAAGCCTCCCTAAATGGGGAGGTATGATCTAGATTGGATCATTATATTATTTGCCACATATGTTGATGCTTTATGGGTGAAAAAAATGGAGGAATCAACTTGCAAAGCCATTTTAGCAGCTGGTCCCAATTTGAAAATTTGGGTCCAAAAAATCGTTTGAAATCTCATGGAGCCATTTTGAGACATTAAAGGACATTTTTTTTATGGTCCAGACCTTAACATGGAGCTACCATATATATTGTACACACCAAGACTTTTCCCAAGGTGCAAGAATCACCTCAATCAGAGTTTGTATGCGAAAGTTATGCCTCTCACAAGTTGACATACCGTATTGATCACCATGATGCGAGTGGATGCCATGTCAACTCCCATTACTTAAACGTGTGGGGCTAGCCACATAGTGGATTTTCGAGAACATTCTAGAAGGTCTAAACCTGATCATTAATCGAGGGTTGAGGTAGTCAATACCCCAACTTTAGACCACTGTCTAGCTACGTTAAATACCAGGCCACTAGGAGGAGAAGGGGTTCCATTCTTTTGTATTGTATCTTGTTCCATAGCTGAGCAAAACATCTGAGAGTGGTATTCTATGAGCAAAACAGAGGAGGAGAGATTCTGTCACAACCATGCAAGCCACAATGTCAAAGACAACTCCACAAAGAGTGCCTCTTTCTTTGTACTTGAATTTGAAGAAAAGAGAGCAGAGTAATCTCACCTTCTAGTTGGGTTTTCTCCCGTATTGGGTTTCCTAGGTGATATCTTGTGTTTATTTGTGAATGGTGTGTGTATTATTTATGTTATCTATTTCTCGCACTTCAACTATTTCATACATTTTAAGCAAAAAAATAGTAAATAAAGAATCTGAGATCTAAAGGAAATTAACCTTCACAGTAAAGATTTCAGTATTTTATTATATCTGTGTGACAAACTGTTCCAGTGGAATATCCATGACAATTTACAGATCAACGTGGACAATAGAGGTCAACTGTTGCTTGGATCTTGTGCATAAAGACAATATACATCAATTGTTACACAATCCCATTCACAAGGATATAATGAGCCCTCTATTACTCCTCTTGGATCCTGTGCACGTGGACATAACATGACTAATATGACTAACATTGCTTAATTGGATCTTAATTTGAAGCACACAATAGGTAAGCCAACAGGGCTTAGGGCTGTAGGTGGATTGGCAAAGCCACCCTTCTCTGATCCTTTGGACTCTGAGAGGTCTTAGGTTCAAGTCCAAATGTTTGGTTGATTGGTTCAGATGCACTAGTTGAGATTTTTTCAGCAAAGTGGCCAGGCTCGATCGCTGCAGGAGGACCTTGAATCTAGTGAATGGTATGCCCCCAAGTAGTAGCCTATGGGTAATTTATGATTACTCAGAGAATGTAAACCAAAACAATTGTAGAAGTTGAACCTCTGTTAAAAAAAAACCAAAACAATCACTTAGATTTCATACCTAAACACAACACATTGAACATTACCTTGCCTTAATCTTGTGTTCAAAGATACACACCTTTTTTTTATCATTTGAATCTTATCCACGAAGACACATTGAGTCAACTATCACTTGGATCTCATCCCTAAAGACAAGATGTCAACCATTGCTAGATTTCATGTTCGAAGACATTAGGCTCAACATCATCTTGTGCATGGGATATTAGACAACCATTAAAAAGTCATCCCTTGACAACTCCACTTTGAAGGACCCAAATTTATTGCCTTCACCCTCACTCAAGACTTCCCTTGCAAAGAAGCTTCTAGTAATTTCACTCTTTAAAAACGCGAAAAAAAACACATGAAACGAGATATATGCGAAGAAGTGGGTATCTCCTCCCTTCGATGTCGCACGCGAGAAAATCCAAATCCGTCGGGTTCTTTGCTCGCACAGAAGGAAGAAGGAGAGGAAAAGTATTCGCTCGTCCCGGAAGTATACACACAAAATATACACCTCCTTCCACTTTTATAAATTCGAAGTAGATGCATGACGCGGGCGGATATGTGGATGTATCCACACTGTTACCGTACTTCATAACAGCTTTGCTGCTCTGCATTGGCATTGCGAACCTCTTCAAGCTCACGGCGTCAAAGTACCTTTACCCTCTCGGATTCGAAACGGAGGAACACGGTCCAGCCGTGATAAAAAGACCTCTCCAGATGGATTCCTCCATGAATGCCTGTGCTGTATGTCAGGAGCCTGGACCCAAGCGCTGTTCTCGATGCAAGACGGCACGTTATTGGTATTTAACCTCAAAGCCCTAGAATTTTTTTAAAACCCTAGGCCCAATTTCAGTTCAATTGCAGGTAGATGCGAATTTTTGTTTGAATTGATGGCAGTTCTTCCAAGTTTTTTACCTTTTTGAAATTAGTCGGTAATGCCCATCGTTAATCCTTTCAACCCATTTTTCAATTTGCAAGTTTTATAAAATTTTCCCGCTAGTTGACTAACTAAAAAAACCCAGTCCCATGTGTACTTCAGTTGCAAGTAATCGGGAGTTGTTGTTTGAATTAATCGCAGTTTGTGCAATTGCTTACCTTTTCAGGTTGATCAGTTGTTCCTATCGTTACTTCTTTAAACCCATATATCAATTTCCAAGTTGTACAAAAAAATTCGGGCTAGTGGATTAATAAAAGACCCTAGGCCCATTTTTACTTCAACTGCAAGTAAGCGGGAGTTGTTGTTTGAATTGATTGCAGTTTGTGCAATTGTTTAACTTTTAGCATTATCAGTGGTGCCTATCATGACTTCTTTGAACCCATTTTCCAATTTTGAAGTTTCATAAAAATTTCTGGCTAGCTTTAGTTCAATTGCTTACCTTTTCAGGTTCATCAGTTGTTCCTATAGTTACTTCTTTAAACCTATATTTCAATTTCCAAGTTGTACAAAAATTTCTGGCTAGTGGATAATAAAAGACCCTAGGCCCATTTTTACTTCAATTGCAAGTAAGCGGGAGCTGTTGTTTGAATTGATTGCAGTTTGTGCAATTGTTTACCTTTTAGTATTGATCAATGGTGCCTATCATGACTTCTTTGAACCCACTTTCTAATTTTGAAGTTTCTTAAAATTTTCTGGCTAGTTTTAGTTCAATCGCAAGTATTTGGGAATTTCTGTTTGAATCGATTGCCGTTTTTGCATCTGTTTACCTTTCAAAATGTCCAATGGTGCTTATCGCTACTTTAAACCCATTCTTCAATTTGCAAGATCTACGCTTATAACCCTACAAGTTATTTAAAAACTGTACCCATTTTCAATTTAGTTGTGGGTATTCGTGAGTTTTTGTTTGAATCCATGACAGTTTTAGCAGTTGTTTACCTTTCCAAATTGGCCCGTGGTGCTTATCTCTGCTTCTTCAAACTCATCCTTGAATTTGCAAGATCTATGCTTAAAACCCTAGAATTTTTTAAAAACCCTAGGCCCATTTTCAGTTTATTTGCAGGTATTTGAGAGTTTTTGTTTGAATTTATGTCAGTTTTTAACCTTTTTCAAATTGTATAGTGATGCACATTGTTACTTCTTCAAACCCATTTTTCAATTTCAAAGTTCTAAATTCTTTTTCAGATAGCCGATTTAGCAAATCTACCCATCTTTTCTTTTTTAGACCCATTTTCACAAGATTTATAAAAATTCATGATAGTCAATTTTAAAAAACTCTTGGCCCATTTTTAGTTCAATTGCAAGAAATCATAAGTTTTTATTTGAATTGATTGTAGTTTGTGTAATTGTTTACCTTTTCAATTTTTTTTAAATTAAAATCATAATTTTATTACTGAAAAAAATTACATTTTTTAGATGCCATACAACATTCATACATTCTTCAGCAAAGAGAGAGTATATATCTCTTAGTCTCACAGCATATCAATCAAAAACATAGTTAAAAAAAAGTTCATCTCATGACTGCTGAAACAGTGCCATCACGAGATTTATAGCAGCTCATATCCATTATAAGCCATATATCAGTCCTTACATTCTTCAGCAAAGAGAGAGTTTATATCTTTCAGTCTCACAGCCTATCATTCAAAAACATAGTAAAAAAAGTTAATCTCATGACTGCTGAAACAGTGCCATGACGAGATTTACAACAGCTCATATCCATTATAAGCCATATATCAGTCCTATACAGTCTTCCAAAATTCTGTAATACTGTCACAAAAACAGTGATATACCTCTACAGGGAAATTTATGCAAGAGAATAAACCAAACAATTTGATCCAAAGCATGAGTCTAGTGGAAATAGAACAAATTAAAAGAATGGTCCAGGATCATATTTAGAGAGATTCCTCTTGTTGTGCCCATATGTGCCAGGAACCTGGGGCCATCTGAATCCCAGATAAAGCATCAGAGAACATGTTCTGTTATCTGTAAACATGATTGAAGGAGGTCTCATTAAAAACAGAGTTTATATACAAAATTTCTGCCTCAGCAAAAAAATTTCCATATTGACACCCCCCGAGAACATCCCATCATTTGAAATTTTTGAATTCCCTTTTGAGCTGCCAACATTAGGACCAGCTTGAGAGCCATGAGCTCAGCCGTATTGTTTGTGGCCCTGCCTAAACCTGCTTGGAACTTATAAAAGTGAGAGTCAGATAAAAACATAATTCCTCCATCTCCACCGATTGATAGATCACCTTGTGAAGCTCCAGATTTGTCAATATCTTCAGCCACTACAACTCTTGGGAGTTTTCAACGTCCTTTACCGGCTTAAAACTTCCAAGAATGTTCAGGCTCTAGGATGCATAATGAATAGGTGGAGGGAACTTATCATCAAACAGATCAGAGTTCTTGGCTAACCAATTTCCCTAGGCAATGAGAAGAGGAAGAGCTTTGCAAGATTTAAGCAAAGGGTTTCCAGTGTCCGCACCAATTCTTTAGACAATCATCCACAGATTGCCCTCCCCATACATACCTGAGATCAGTCATGACTTCAATCTCCTTCCAAACTAAACCAACATAATCACAAGTAATGGGCATATGATGAAGGGATTCCTCATAAACCTTACATAGAAGACATCTACTAGGTCCCTACCAGTTCCTTCTTTGCATGTAATCCCAGCCTGGAACCTTGTTCCTAGGAACCAACCACAGATTTGTTTTGTTTTTAATGGGCACTTGAACTTCCAAACTACCTTATACCACCACTCCATATCACCCAGCCCCTCTTCCTCCCTAAGCACTTTGTAGCCCAACTTTGGAGTACCTCTCTAATTGGGTTCTTGGACCATATAAGTTCATCCTTAGTGCCTATGATCTCGAGTTTACCTTGTCGAATTGATCAGCGGTGCTTATCATCAATAGAAAAAAGCGTTGTTCTTGGTGCAAAACAACACATTATTGGTATTTTTTCCGAGGAAAACCTTGTGGGGAAACCCAACGGATGCTTTCCCACATTCTTGGATGGTATCCCTAGTAAACCTGTCGGTGTAGACTAGTGCGCTTCACCTAGGGGGATTCGAATTAGACTCCTATTAGCGTGGAATTAACTAAATGCCTAAAAACATTCACAGCAATTGGTTGAGATAACCCTTGGGCTCTACACATTATTGGTATTTTTCCTTGAAACCCTAGAATTTGTCTAAAAACCTTAGGCTCAATTTTTGTTTAATTGCAGGTAAATGTGAATTTTTGTTTGAATTGATGGCATTTCTTGCAAGTTTTTACCTTTTTCAAATAGATTGGTGATACCCATCTTTAAACCCTTTTTTCAAATAAAAGTTTCTGGCTAGACAATTAATTAAAAATTGTGAGGCCCATGTTTACATCAGTTGCAAAAACTTTTTATGATACAAAATTGGAAGTTAATGCAATCAAGCAAACCAAGCACTGTCACTTTGGTGGTCTTGCCCCACTCTTTAGAGTAAAGGAAAGGGGGATTCTTAGCCTAAGAGGGTGTCCCTTAAAGTCAATTAAGCTATTTCCTTGCAAGTGAGAGTTTTGTTTAGCTTGAATTGATTGTTGAAGTGATTGTCCCAAAAACTCAGTTTGCCTTCTATGGATATGAAAGTAATATGATGTAGTGCAAGAAAGATTTAGTCAATCCAATGTGTCACAATATGATTTCCAAAGAACTTATTACCATCCACAATACAATAAGATTGAAATTAAACTTCAAGGAAAATGTGTGGAAGTATGTGCTGGCTGATTAATTAAAAAAAACTGAACATACATGGACCATAACTGAGTGTCAAAAAAGCAATGGAGATGTGAACTTATTCCAGAAATTAGAAACTTAGTGTAAACCGACAAGAAAACTTATATCATCTCAAAGATTCACCACCAAATTCAGAGTCCCTTAATTGCATTCACTTAAACATCTCAGGTGAGAATAAATGCTCCAATTCTGTTTTCACAAGTAAGATTCCAGATTGCAAAGTACCAATATACTAAGTAAAAATTTTAAAGTGCTGTTAGTATGTAAGCAATCATGACAATCCCATTACCATAACTCTGGTCGATCGACTTATATCACAAATGTTTCTATGTCAGATTTAATGAACCAATTTTGTGCTCAAATAACTAGAGGAAAGTTGTAGCATAAGCCCAAAAACATCATACCAATCTGATAATATATTTTAGAGTTTGTGAAGTGCAGATTTAGGTTCTGGTTTAGTGTAAATTACTCAACCCTTGGGCTTTCAAATGTTAGAAAGATCAACACATAAATGTAACCATGCCTATGTTAGTTTTACTTGCTGTGAATTGTCCAAAGTTTTCAGAGAACTCATTAGATCATAAATGAAAGGCAAAGACAACGTTTTTCCATATGGTTCACTTCAGCCAGCAGTGTATAACAATTGTCAATATCCATGAAATTTAGACACATGTCATCACATTCAAAGAAGATAATTATATGTAGAGTTTTCCACTGTATATGCCAACCAATTAGGACTGTCTATGCTGTGCAAAAAGCAGATCTGTACCAATTGTGTCCACCATGTAATCATGTAATATCAGTTGTTCAAGTAACTGGTAAATAAATCATGAAACCATTTAACTTACGAATACCCAATTATGTCCTTGTGATTGTGATCTATGTCCATTGAAGACGTGAAAAAGAACCATAGATAAAAGAAAAGCATTTAAAATTCTTCACCAGTCCTTGAACCGTCATAAAAGCATTGAGTAAACCTTGAATCATTAGCATATTTAGTGGGTCGTATATCATCAATTTCATTCATAGAGAAGACTATTATAAGAATTTACTTGAACTCTCTAGAAATGAGTTGAAACACTTATGTAATCAACATGTGATGTGAAGCTATGCCACAGGTAATAGGAAAGAACCGGACCATGCACAAATTTAGGTATCTTTAGGGCAGGGTGCTAAATCCATGCATAAATGAAGCAAGAAAACATTAGATTTAACCCATAAAGACAAATTGATTTATGTTAGAGAGAGAATGACCTGCAATAAGATTCCAAGTTTAAAGCAAGATATAGAAGAATGTTAGCTCAAACAAACTTGGAAGGGGCAACCTAGTTCTAAAATTGAAAGCCTACTAAAACCCTAGATTGCTTGTAAACAAAAATTAAAAGGGGAAAAATGAATAAGATGGCTAGAAAACCAAATGAAACCTAGTGCTTACCATTGGGCTATCGGGTCTA
>ML829011.1:15972-32311 GCA_009831015.1 Picea engelmannii | reverse complement strand
CTGTAGGAGTTCTTTCTTCTTCAACTCCAATATCAAGAACAATGGAGCTATTACACCCATCACTAATAGTGCTTCCTAGCAGCTTATACAGAGTTCCAAACCGAACTCCCTTCATCAACACCATTGCTCCTCGAACCATCCTGTAAGTTCCCTTTTCAAAAATTGTTTTTACCTTTGCATCTTCCATTTTGCTTACATAAATCAAATTTCTGGCCATACCTGGGATGTGTAGAGCACCAGGCAGTGTTCTAATCCTTCCATCTATGAGTCTCAACTTGACCCTTCCTCTTCCTATGATTTTGGTTGTCGAATCATTACCTAAGAAAACATTACCTCCATCATACTTTTCATATTCACAGAACCACTCCCTGTGGGGAGTCATATGAAAGGATGCACTAGAGTCAATCAACCATGCCTCATGATCTGCATGTGTGCTTGAAGAGGCCAAGTACACATCCCCTCCTTCTTCCTTGGAGGTCTTTTCTTATGTAGAAGAAGATTCTTTAGATCCCTTCTTTTTCTCAACTTTGGATCTACACTACTTCTTGTAGTGCCCTTCTTTTCCACACCTCCAACATACCCTTGCAAACTTTCCAGGAGATTTAGATCTACCCTTAGACTTAGATCTCCCACTTGAGAAATTAGATCTATTTCTTTCCTGGGAATGTCCTCTTGCAAATAATGTGTATGTGTTATGTCTTTCCATATTCTTTCGTCTCATCTCCTCCGACAACAAGGATGAGATCACTTCTTCAAACTTCAAACAAGTTATATTACTACCTATGGCCACAACCAGACTATCCCACGAGTATGGTAAAGAACACAACAAACTGATATATTTATCTTCATCTGAAATTTTAATCTCAACAAATACTAACTGACTTACTACAGTATCGAAGGCATTCAAATGCTCTGCCACCGAGTCTCTATCTCTCATCCTCAAGTTATACAACTTCTTTCTCAAAAATAGTTTATTTACTAGGGACTTAGACTGATACAACTTCCCCAAATTTTCCCATAAATCCTTGGCTGTAGCTTCCTTTAACAGATTCAGTAATACTGAAGCGGAGAGACACAGTTGGATTGTGCTCTTTGCCTTCCGATCCATCTTTTTCTAGTCATCTGCAGAAGTTCCTGTAGGTGCAGTACCTGGATCTATCGCGATCCGCTGATCTCTGTCCACCAAAAGATATTCCATCTTGATCTTCCACAACTCAAAGCTTTTCCCATTAAACTTCTCGATCTCCATCTTCGAATTGCTTGCCATTTCTTTTCACCTGAAAAACAATACCGCAGATCTCCCACTGTAACAAGTCTTATCATAGTCCCGAGCCAAACCCTTGACCACAAAGGCGTCCCCCTGAAGCCAATAAAACTCTGATACCAAATGTAAATTCTAACCTTGTACAATGTCTATTGTAAACAGATATTCAGAAAAGAACAGAAAAGATACAATGGCAAATACAAACATTACACATAGATTTTTCCCCTGGAAACCCAACCCGGGAAAACCAACATATATTATATTCATTTATTGTGTTACATTGTTTACAATACAATATACATATAGGAGCCAACAACATCCCAAACCCTAACCCAATGACCTGGATTAGTCCAAAACCCTAATTCCTTAACCGGAAATAGAAAACCATCGGCAAAAACCATGTGCTGAAAAAACCACCTAAATACATGACATGTTTCCTGAGGTAGGTGTCACGTTTCCCGAGGTATAATTTTTTTTTTCCGGCACTGCCCCCAGGCCCCTGCACGCCTGACGCATATGCTCAGACACTACTACTCGTGCAAAGAATATAACACATACCCAACAAAGACAACATAGCCAGAAATAAATGCACTGTTGTGAATGAAACTTTAGAAGAGAAACCATCAGAATGGGCCCAAAACGCCATAAATCTACTCAACGTTGTTCCTACTGCAGACCTTCAGAATATTGGGGTTAAAGACATAACTACATTGATTATCTAGGCCAGGAGGGTTATTGCTAAACATAACCCGTTGAAATCAGTCCAAACTAAGTCAACACAGATGGAACAGAGCATGCAAGAGTTCAAAGAATTATTTGAAGAATTGTTTACCAAAGGACTTCCACTATTTTGGGATGGAAAAGGAAAGTTGTATGATAAGGAAGAATACAATGCTCGTTTGACTCAGTGCAAAATGGATCATTCTAAGTTCGAAACCCTGGAGGAAAATCTGAAAGGAGCTACATTAGTTGAGCATCTGATTACAAACTTTGAAATTCCAAATCAGTTCAAAGCAGTCAATCTTGGACTGTTGATCATGTCATATGCTTCCTGCATTGACCTGGGGATTCTAATAAAGGAATTGACAGATTATGATATTCCTTCTGACTTGCAATGGAAGGAAATAATCAGGTTGGGTAAGACAAAATGCAGTTTTCTAAAGCCCAGTAGATGATGTCTAGATGTCACTAAAGATGGCAGATCATGTGGAAGACCAAAGCAGAACAAGTGGCCAAGAAAGGGACTGAAACGCCAGAGGAGCCAGAATCTAGATCAAGAAACGTTTTCTTGCTGATCATTGTAATCGATTTCAAAAACAAAACGTTTCTTTGTAATCATCGTAATCGGTTTCAAATCGAAGGAACTCAGCTTGTATAAATATTAGGAGTTTCAAATGTATTAGGGGTTGGCAGAAGTACAAGGGCATGATTTTAGCTATTTGGAACTTGAATGTAATTTTATGAAGCTGAATAGAATGCACATGCAGATGTCTTGAAATCTCCATGAAAGGATTCTAATGGTGGTGGTCTGAGATTTGTCTTCTTTCTTTATATGTATTTCATGTGTTCTTGATTTCATTTTCACTGTCTTCTGTTTAAATTCAATAGTTAAAGGCCCATAATTGATCTTGTGATGCTCTTGGCTTAAGCAATTTAAATTATGTTAAGTTCTTCCTAACTAAGTCATAATTCATTTTATTTAATGCTCTGATATAGTTATATGTTTTTCCTTTCTTCTTACACTCTGCAAATTACAATTTATAACTCAGATTCATTGCCTCATTTAGCCTTTATCCTTTGGAGATTTCTATCGACTAGTCAGTGCTTCCATTCATTTTCATGAGTTTGACTCCATAGCCCTAAGTGTCCCTCCCCTTCCTTGCCTACAAAATTATAAAAAACCCTTCAAAGCAACAAAACCTAGTCAGTGACTTGTCAAAGAAAACTCATATATTAAAGACCAAGTGACAGGAGAGATCCCTCTCTACCCAGCTCTAAAGTGGTTTGTAGGTTACCTCTATCATTTGTTTTATCAGCTGAACAAATTTACAAAGTGCTAACACCACCCACAAGTCGAAATTGGAAAAATGAGTTGACCACAATACAATTCGGATCGAGGCAAAGTAAGTCGACCAAAATGCAATTCGAAGTTATCAAGTCGAGGTCGAAGAAAATGCAAGTCGAAGTTACCCAAGTTGAAGTCGGAGGCAGTGCGAGTCAAAGTTTATCCAAGTCAAAGTCGGAGGCAATGCAATTCGAAGTTATCCAAGTCGAAGTCTAAGGCAATGCTAGTCGAAGTTATCCAAGTCGAAGTCGAAGGCAATGCAAGTTGAAGTTATACAAGTCGAAGTCGAAGGCAATGCTAGTTGAAGTTATCCAAGTCAGAGTTAGAGGCAATGTAAGTCAAAGTTATCCAAGTCGAAGTCAGAGGAAATATAAGTCGAATTATCCAAGTCAAAGATCAATATGTCTAATAGAGACTCTCATAACATACCCTTTTACACATTTTATTAAGTACCAAACTTTGTTCTTTCCCCTTTGCATTTAGATACAACAAAGTTAGTATCCATAAGTATTCATTGTTTAGACAATGCATGAGTTTGACAATATCATATGCACAATTTTGATGATGATGACCATAATATCGACCTCTTTTCATCAATGTCAATATTGACATCATATACCCTCTTTGACATCAGTGTCAACTTCATAACATTATGTCCAATATTGAGCATATTGATCTCCTTTGACATCAATGCCAACACCATGTCCAACATCTTCCCCCATTGGAAACTCTTACCACTCACTGTTATGGCGTGGAGTGGTTCAACTACCACTGAAAGTGAAGCTATGAACTTTCACAAGCACTGTGTTGCCCCAACAAAAACCCTAACTTCAATGACATTTGTAGAAACTCATCATTTCATGATGGCCTCCATCTTTGTGGGATCTATCTTGAGCTCCACTCCACCGATCACATACCCCAAATACACCAAGGATTGTTAGGCAAACTCACATTTCTTGAGGTTAGCCAATAACTGGTGCTTCTTTAGAGTCTCTAACACTTGCACGAGATGTGAGATATGCTCCTCCCATGTAGCATTATAAAACAATATATCATCCAAATAAACTATAGCAAATTAATCTAGATACAGGCATAATACATCATTCATTAGTCTCATAAATGTAGTTGGTGCATTACATAAACCAAATGGAATGACCAACCATTCATACAAACCTTGCCTTATCATGAAGGCAGTCTTTGATGTGTCTTCTTCCTTGACGCGTACCTAGCAGTATCCTGATTTGAGATCCCACTTGGTGAAATATTTGTATGTTGCAATTGATCTAACAGAGCATCAATCTTGGGTAGAGGGTACCAATTTTTTAGCGTAATCTTATTCAATGTTGTGTAGTCAATACACATTCACCAAATCCCATCCTTATTTGGTACAATTATGATAGGTGACCCACAAGGTGAGGTACTCGGTCAAATCACACCCTACTGCGACAAGTGTCGCAACTGCTTCTTCATTCATTTTCTTCTAGAACAGACTGTTATACAACCCAATATTCGACAATGGGGAGTCTAGCAATAATTGTATTTCGTGCTCCATGTCCCTCTTGGGTGGTATCCCTTTAGGCTCCTGGAACACTCCTCTGTATGATTGTAGAAACCCCTCCAACTAATGTTTCTACTCTTTAGTACACTCCTCTAGGGATGCCTTTTCTCTTATCGACTCACCCTCAGACTAATTTTCTCTTGAGCAAAGCAAAACATATTTCTTATTGGAACTAATCAACTTCTTGGCTTAGTTGGCACTTACCAGTGAGATCTTTGACTTGCCTTTATGTGTTTCAATGATGTAGGCCTTCCCATCCTTGATTAGTCGGCATTGGTTGGCTATCCACACGAATATTGCATCCCTCATATACATGTAAGGGCTTCCAAACACTAATCCACATACATCAAGGGGTATTATGTCCAATTCCACTTCATCAATAAAATCAACAATTGCTGCAAATTTAATCCTACACTATTTCGTTACCTTGATCTTTGCATCCTTGTTTACCCATCACAATGGATATGGGCAAGGATGATCATAAACCTCTAATCCAAGCTTGCTAACTAGATATATTTATATGATTAGCATGTGAACCAAAGTCGAGAAGAGTATATATCTTGGTCTCCTTGACCCAAATCCGTGGCTATAAGATTTTTTTCTTTGCATCCTTCTTGTGGTTCTTCGAGTTCATCTCTAGATGTAGTTTCCATCACTTTTCCTCAATGTGCCCATCAATATTGCATGGTTTCAAGGATCCTTGCACTAATGTGTAGTGTTTGTCGTCTTCTTATCCTTTCACCCTTTCCACTCCTCCCCCCCCTCCTTGTAATCTTCCTAGTGTTCTTTCTGCTTGGAACCACTTGGTTGCCCTTTCTTATGGCCTATGTTTTCTAGATATTATGCATGTACACATGCCTCGTCCACTTCCTTTGGCTTAAAAAACCATCACTTGCTTTCACATATGGCTATGTATACCCCCCAAATACTTGAGGAGTACATTCGGGTTCTTGGGAGAGATACCCAACACGATGGCCATCTTTCTAAACTTGGTGATGTACTCCTATACACTCTGCCCCTGCCTTTTCCTGGAGTAATGCCAATGGATCCAATGGTCCTCTATATACCCAATAGGATAGGAGTAGGACTTAATGAGAGTTCATAAATCCTCCCACTTAGTTACTAGTGAATCACCCTATAGCCTAAGTGTCTCTGTGTGACTTTCCCACCAGGTTAAAGCATAGACCTCTAACTTTAGTCTAGCAAATGATATCTTTTGTTCTTCATCTATGTGGTGAACACTGAAATAAAATTCTAGTTGTTGAAACCAATGATTCAGTTTGAATGCATCAATATAACCTTGGAATGGTTTTATGTCCAGTTTCACTTCCATATTAAATAGGGACTATGAATGGTTTATGGCACTGGAACTTGGATACTCTTTCTCGGGTTCTTTTTGCGACTCCTTTTCTGGGTCTTCATTATCTCACGATTATTGTATGATCTGTTCTCTAAGTTTGAGCCTCCAACTTCTTTGAATGATCTGATACTGCTTGCTTGAGCCACCATGAGGAGGTACATATTGCGAGATATGTCAGTGACTTTCTCTTCCATCCTTGAAAATCTCTCCTTTGTTGGATCTCAAGGGTTGTTATAAACATACTCATCGACCATGGCTAGGGTTCTGCAACTTTATTCTTAAAACACTTCTTGGATCCTTGTAACTTTCCACAAATACTCTAATAAAACCTACTCTGATACCAATATGATCTGTAAATTGTCGTGGATATTCCACTGGAACATTTCATCCCTACAAATCTAATAAAATACTAAAATATTTATTGTGAAGGTTGATTTCCTTTAAATCTCAGATTCTCAATTTACTGTTTTTCTTCTTAAAATGTATGAAATAGTTGAAGTGCAAGAAATAGATAACATAAATAATACACACACCATCCACAAATAAACACAAGATATGACTTGGGAAACCCAATATGGGAGAAAACCTAACTATAATGTGAGGTTGCTCTGCTCTCTTTTCTTCAAATGCAACTACAAAGAAAGAGGCACTCTCTGTGGAGTTACCATTAACACTGTGTAAGGTCCCATATATATTATAATAAGCAAAAACATAAATATTGCAGCAAATTCCAACAGAGCAACAAAATATAGAGAACCACAACACCAAAAATGATACCTTTATTAATAGAAAACCAAGTTTACTTGCCTCTTCGTGGAGGCAACCTCCAGCAGAGCAAAGTTGTATTATAATACTTCTCAAGTCTTGACTTTATCATGCCTTCTACTCATATTTATACTAATTCTATCTTCTAAAGAACATTATAGAGGAAGATCTTTCTAGAAGTAGAAGCTTCTATTGAGTCTTTTTACATCAGACTTGTTCACATTATTAATTGGCCTTATTAACTAATGCCAACCTTTATTACATGGAAAATATATTATTCTACATATGTGAGGGGTTAGGGAGGTTAGGTCCCCGACACACTGTGGCCTCTATGGCTGCTACAAAATCTCTCATCCTCTTTTATGCTCACAAAATACCACCCTCAGATGTTTTAGTCAACTATGGAACAAGATACAATACAAAAGAATGGAACCCCTTCCCCTCCTAGCGGTCTGATATTTAACATAGCTCAATAGTCATTTAGGATTAGAGTATTGACTTCCCCAACCATCAATTAGTGATAAGGTTTGTACCTTCTAGAGTGTTCTCGAAAATCCACTACGTGGCTATCCCCACACATTTAAATAATGGGGCTGACGTGGCATCCACTCGCACCATGGTGATCAATACGGTAAGTTAACTTGCAAGAGGCATAACTTTTGCATACAAACTCTGATTGAGGTGATTCTTGCATCGTTGGAAAGGTCACGTTGTGTAGAATATAGTCGGTGGCTTCATAGTAAGGTTTGGACCATCAGAAATGTCGTTTGATGCCTCAAAATGGCTCTGGAAGATTTTAGATGATTTTTTGGACCTAAATTTTCAAATTGGGACCAACCACTAAAATAGATCTGCAAGTTGATTCCTCCAATTTTTTCACCCATAGAGCATTGAGATAGATGGAAAATAATATAATAATCCAATATGGATCTCTTGCACATGAGATTCAAGCAATAGTTGAACTCTATTGTCATCGTGTAGGAGATCTGAATGATAATCAATATATTATCTTCATGTAGGGAGATCTAAGTGAGTGATATTTGTTCAATTGTCCTCGTGCATAAAATCAGAAAATCTCAGTGATCGTCACCCTATTGTCCTCTTGTATGATATCCAAATGATAATCACCCTATTGTTCCAAGCAATAGTTGACATCTTGTGTGTTAAGGCATGAAATCTAGGCGATAATTGAATTGTGTGTTCTAGCATAAGATTCAAGCAAGAATGAGTGGAATTTGTGCTATAGCACAAGATCCAAGTCACTCAAAAATCAACATATTATGTCCTCGTCGACAATCCAACCAATAATTGACCTACATTGTCCTTGTGCATGAGATCCAAGTGATAATTAGCCTATCGTCTCCATGCATGAAATCTAAGAGAGTAATAATCAACAAGGACTGTTTTCATACAAGTGATTTATGTGGGTAATTGTCACCCAATGGTCCTCGTGCATAAAATCCATGTGAGAATCACTATGTTGTCCACATGCACAAGATCCAAGTGATAGTCATCATGTTGTGTCTTTGAGCAAAATATTCAAACAATAACTGCCCTTTTATGTGTTTAGGCATAAGATTTAAGCAATAGTCTCGTTATTGTCTACACTGACATGATATCCAAGCAAGCAATAGTTGACTTATTTTCCTCATGCACAAGATCTGAGTCAAGTGATAATCAACTCACTATGTGATCATGCACGAGATCAAAGTGATACTCAACTTTTACTACCCCCGTGCACAATATCTAAATTACAGTCAACATGTTGTCTTCGTGCACAAGATTCAAATAAGCGATAGTCAACCTCCTTCTTCATGCATTAAATCCAAGTTAGTTATGGTTTCCCTACTATCCTCCATAAAATCAAAGCAATAGTCACCCCACTATCCTCATGGACGAGATCCAAGCAATAATCAACTTGTTGTATCCTCGTGCACGAGATCCAAGCAATGATCACCCTGTTTTGTGTGTGAGCACAAAAAATGAGCAATATTCAACCTATTGTGTACTTGCACATCAGATCTAAGTAAGTACCAATTACCATATTTTATACGACTTGTATAGTCACATCCATAAACGTGCATTGTAGCATATTTGTATTGTCTTCAACTTTCTTATCATCCAAGTTTTCATTTGTTGGATGAGCTTTATTTGGTTTTCTTCTCATCCAAGTTTTCCTTCTTTAGATGAGCTTTAATTTAAAAATTCAAGTGACAAAAGCTAGAGACTACCACTTTTATGTGTTCATTCCAATGTTAGATTTTTCCTACTCCCAAGTTTTAATTTTAAAATCCAAGTGACAAAAGCTAGAGACTACCACTTTTGTGTGTTCATTTCAATGTTGGATTTTTCCTACGCCTATATATACATAATGCAAACAAATGTACACCATAGGTAGATATGTATATATAGTTGAAGAAATCTCTTTGTGTGCATTTACATAATCTTGTTACAAATTTTCCCATATCACCATTGTCCTTGTGCGTAAGGTCCAAGCCAAGCAATAATTGGCCTACCATGTCTTGTGCAGATATTGAAGTGATAATTGACATTTACTATTCTCGTGGATGAGATCTAATTTATAGGTGGTTTGATGTCTTCATCTATGAGAGCTAAGTGAGATAGTTAACTTATTATCTTCATGCATGGGATCCAAGTGAGTGATAATCACCTCATTGTCCTCGTGCACAAAAATCTAAGTGCTAGTCACCACATTGTCCTCATGCATGAGATCCAAGTAATATTCAACATGTTGTTATTGAGCATGATATCCAAGCGATAGTTGACCCATTATGTCTTTGAGCACAAAACCCTAACAATAGTCGACCTATTGTGTGCTTCAAAGTAAATTTCGAGTAAGAAACCATCAACCTACTATGCTCTCATGCACGAGATCCAAGTCAAGTGATAATTTTCCTGTTATGTCCTCATGCACAACATCTAGGTGAAAATTAAACTCCATTTTACTCATGTATGATATCCAAATGATCACTACCATGATATCTTCATGTATGAAATCCAAGTGAATGGTGGTCAATGTATTGTCCTCATGTAAGAGATCTAAGTGAGTGAAGCCACCCTACTATCCTCGAGCATGAAATCCAAGTGATAATGGACATGTTGCGATAACCATCTTATTGTACTCATGCATGAGAACCAAACAATAACTGGCATATTGTGTCCTTGGGTACAAGATCCAAGTGATCATCAACTTGTTATTTGTTCATAAACAAGATCCAAGCGATATGTAGAAATTTTAATACAAATTATGTATTGCTTGGATTCTCCTGATCTAACAATTATATGCCACTGTTAAATGCATAATCGCTTCTACAAAATTATTGCGGAATTTAAAACACGATTTCTAATTGCAATATCAAGAAGAGAGATCAATCACATATAACACAGATGTTTTACTGGGAAAGCATAAAGCTAAAAACCCCACTATCATATATTATGTATATATCATGGATCATGAAAGAATCTCATACAAAACTCTAATCCAAGAGCTCTCGGTACAATATACAATCGTCTCACACTGTCATACAAAAATTGGCAAATGCATGTGCCAATTTACTGCCTCCAGACAACCTGCCTCCAGACAACCTGCCTCCTCTGCACAATCCTTGCTAATGGAAAACACTGCAATGAATGAATCCATCTTGCCTAGGTTGCACATTCCTCATGGGCACATCCAATCTGTGTGTGGTTGCATGAGTGCACTCACTAATATCACAACTGATAGTCAAACTGTCCCTTTCACCTGTTATCTCAACTGGGTCTCCACTGGATCTGACATGCATGTAGTTAACAATGGTAAATCTTCAGTTGCATGTGAGACCACTGATTGTGAATTAATTAATAATTAATTCACTGATCTCTCACTAGTGTAAGTTCAGTTACAAATAGTACAACTGAGCTTCACTCACTTAACTGAGTTAAACTACTTTACAACTCACATAACTACACATATAACTCTGTTACAACTTCGAATCACTCAGTTACAACTAATTCGACTTGCATGTCCCACCAATCAACCTTTGAACTCGAGTTTCCTATAGCTAACCGATTTTCCACTTCAGTTAACTATTTCCAAGTGTTCATTGAGAATAGATTAATATTTATTGTCCAACTATTATTAAGGGATAATAATAGTCGACATACATCTATAAATAGAATTCCCTCACCATCTATAAATAGACATCATCTATAAATAGAATTTTCTCATCATCTAAAAATAGACTTCCACTTAAAAATAGCCCGAGGCTCCATCCTAGTGTAGGTGCATAATTTTCACTAGGATCTTCTTGTTGAATCTCAACACTCCCTCTCAACAAGAAAGGGATTATCCTTCACCCCGATCATGTCTCTATGGTATTCGAATTTGCTCCTGGTGAGCGCCTTCGTTAGAATGTCTGCATCATGATCTTCTGTAGAAATGTATTGAAGCAACATGATCTTCCGCTATACACAATCTCTAATATGATGATACCAGATATCTATATGCTTAGATCTATCATGAAACACATGATTAATCGAGAGTTTAATGCAACTCTGATTATCACAATGAATCATTGTTGGATCTAAATGAGAACCAAACAAACCAACCGAGATCTTTTTCATCTAGATAGCCTCACATGCAGCTTGACTCGTTGTCATGTATTCTGCTTCCGCTGAACTAAGTGCCAAGGATCTCTACTTCCTGCTATACCAAGAAATAGTTGTAGATCTGATACTAAAGATCCCCTCTGATGTGCTCTTTTTGTCCGTTGGGTTGCCCGCCCAATCTGCATCCGTGAAGCCATGTAGCTTCACCTCATCTGTTTGTCTATACGATAAGCCATACTTAGATGTTCCTCTTAGGTATCTCAGGACATGCTTACCCGCCTTCCAAAAGAGCTTGGTAGGCTTAACCATCACTTGACTCAGCTGGTTAACCGCATAGAAAATGTTCGGTTTTGTGTTCACTAGATACATTAGCGAACCCACTAGCTGTCGATAGATAGTAGCATCCACTACCTCTCCAGAAGTTACATCCTCTTTACTCCAGTTTCCTGGAAGAGGAGTATCCATGGGTTTTCATCCCTCCATGTGAAACCTACCCAGTATCTCCCTTGGATACTTACCTTGAGACACAAAAAGTTCACCATCTCGCTGCCATATTTCCAATCTAAGGAAATAATGAAGGAGGCCCATATTCTTCATCTCGAACTCCTTTGCAAGGTCCTCCTTGAATGAGTGTATCAACTGCTCATCACCAGTCAGTATTAAATCATAAACATAAAGAACAATGATTAAAAGCTTACCCTCCACCATTGCATCAACCCAAGTGGGATCCTGCACTGCTTCCTGAAAGGAAGATGGTTTAGTCACAATACATTTTCTCATGAGAGCCATGTATCTAGTAAATCGATCAGGAGACTGCCTCTATCTATGCTGTGAAGCAGGGGCTCCTACATTCTGTGCAACATCTACTCTCAATCTATCAGCTTCCGTGCTGCGCTTTTTGCCATTTATGATGGATGGCTTTGCATGAGTGGCTTCCTCCACTCCATGAACCTCCTCACGTGGTCGATCCACATCTTGAGACTCATCTTTGGGAACCAACAGTTCCTCCTCTGCATGCAAGTCTAACTCCCTCTCAAGCGACAACCGCATGGCTTTCCCCTCATCGAATTTTATATCTCATCGCATAACAATCATCTTACTATTAGGCAAATACACACGATAATTATGGGGTGTTTCTGTGTACCCCACAAATATCCCAACTTCAGTAGTCGACTCCAGCTTCTTCCTGGCGTTCTTAGTCACATGTACATAAACATATGAGCCAAAAATCTTAAAGTGAGAAACATCTAGTTTCTTACCAGTGAAAGCTTCTTCAGGTGTACTCATGCCAAGTACTCTATGAGGACAGTGGTTTTGCACATAAACCGCAGTGTTGCATGCTTCCGCCCACAAATGCATTGGTAGGCCCTGATCATGCAACATCGCTCGTGCTGCACCCGTGATCGTTCTGTTCTTCCTCTCTGCGACCCCATTTTGTTGTGGGTTATGAGGCACTATGAGTTCTCTTCGAATTCCTTCTTTGTTGCAGAAGTCTTTGAATCCGTTAGAGATGTATTCTTCACCATTATCGCTCCTCAGAGCCTTCACTTGCTTCCCTGACACTTTCTCCACCAATGCTTTAAACTCACAGAACTTTGAGAATGTTTGATCTTTCTTCTGCATGAAGAAGATCCAACATTTACGAGAAAATTCATCAACAAAAAGAACATAATACTTATGTTTTGTTGTTGAAACAACTGAGAATGGTGCACACACGTCTATGTGAACTCTCTCCAGGATCACCGAAGCACAGATCTCCTTTTCATGAAAGGTGGACTTTACATACTTCCCGATGGTGCAACCCTTGCACTGATCTAACTGAGCAAGTGTTCCCATTGGAAGTCTAATAGATATTTGTTGCATGATTTTCAAGGCTCCATGATGAAGATGGCCCAATCACTTATGCCATAATTCGCCCTCATCCTGGCTCACCACTTTTTTTGCCTTGCCCATCATGGAAGCACAACCATCTACCTCCAGCTTCTTGACTCGAATCCCTATCTTCTTGACTTGACCCGTTGTTTTATGTCGCAGGAAATCTTTTCCATCGCTGAAAACAATGTCATAGCCTCTGTCCTCTAGCATTGCGACTGAGACCAAGTTTTTCTTCAAACCTGGAACATGCATAACATCCTTCAATTGAAATGGTTTACCTGACTCCATCTGAAAGGTAATGGTACCAATTCCAGTTGCACTGTATTGTCCATTGTCGCCCATCTCTATATGTATTTTGAGATCTTTCTCCTCCAAGTCACTGAAAAGATCCTTATCTCCCGTCATGTAGAAGGAAGCGCCACTATCCAAATACCAAACTGATCCCAATGCACTTGACGCCATGCATGTGATCAAGGAGAAGTCAAGTTCAAATTGTGAGGCAAGGGCCTCACCAACTGCAACTCCAACAACCTTCTTGTTCTTCTTCTTCTACAGACAGTTAGTAGCGAGATGCCCATGTTTGTAACAGTAAAAACACTTCACTTTGGACAAATCCAGCTTCTTGCCTTTAGACTCGGATTTTGAATGGAATTTCTTCCCCTTCCCTTTCCATGCCTCGACAGCGAAAGAACAATCCTCTTCATCATCATGCTTTGATGAAGATCCATCTCTGGTGTTCCACCTAAACTCCTCTTGCACCAAATCCGACCATAGTCGTTCCCAATTTGGCAATTTTCCCTTCCATTGATAGAGTCTTGATAACCGTGCCAACTCTTGGGAAGTCCTAGGAGAGCCAAGCTCACCAAATCATCATCAACGATTGTTATTCCCACACTCCCCATCTCATCCCGACATTGGACAAACTTCGTGAGATATTTTGGAATGGAGTCGCCCTTCTCCATCTTGATCTTCCTGAGTTTATCTTTGAGCGCCAATTTCCTATGTTCGTTGTTGTTTTGGAATAGATCCATCAAAGCCTTCCACATTACATATGGTGTGGCTTTCCCATGGAGGTTTGAGACAATGTGGTCTTGTACTCCCTCCAACAGGATCCTCCTTGCCTTTGCCACTTTCTTTTCCCATGCATCAAGATTTGCAACATCTGGCTTAGGAACATCCTTGTCAATGAATTCCTTCAAGCCATTGTCTTCGAGTACTGCCTCCATCCTATCCTTCCAAGCAATGTAGTTCGAGCTGCCCTCGAGTGCATACTCTAACCTTAAGCCATTGAAAGCCATTTTGGTCTTGAATCAATTGTATCACCAAGAAAGTCTTTCAGCAAATTCGAATTTTATCCAATCACAAACTCAACTTCTACAATCTTCTGCGCTCTGATACCATGTAGAAATTTTAATACAAATTATGTATTGCCTGGATTCTCCTGATCTAACAATTATATGCCACTGTTAAATACAAAATCGCTTCTACAAAATTCTTGTGGAATTTAAAACACAATCGCCAATTGCAATATCAAGAAGAGAGATCAATCACACATAACACAGATGTTTTACCGGGAAAGCATAAAGCTAAAAACCCCACTATCATAAATTATGTATATATCATGGATCATGAAACAATCTCATACAAAACTCTAATCCAAGAGCTCTCAGTACAATATACACTCGTCTCACACTGTCATACAAAAATTGGCAAATGCATGTGCCAATTTACTGCCTCCAGACAACCTGCCTCCTCTGCACAATCCCTACTAATGGAAAACCCTGCAATGAATGAATCCCTCTTGCCTAGGTTTCACATTCCTCATGGGCACATCCAATGTGTGTGTGGTATCATGAGTGCACTCACTAATGTCACAACTGATAGTCAAACTGTCCCTTACACCTGTTATCTCAACTGGGTCTCCACTGGATCTGAGATGCATGTAGTTAACAGTGGTAAATCTTCAGTTGCATGTGAGACCACTAATTGTGAATTAATTAATAATTAATTCATTGATCTCTCACTAGTGTAAGTTCAGTTACAACTAGTACAACTGAGATTAATTTACTTAACTGAGTTAAACTACTTTACAACTCACATAACTACACATATAACTTTGTTACAACTTTGAATCACTCAGTTACAACTAATTCAACTTGCATGTCCCACCAATCAACCTTTGAACTCAAATTTCCTATAGCTAACTGATTTTCCACTTCAGTTAACTATTTCCAAGTGTTCATTGAGAATAGATTAATATTTATTGTCCAACTATTATTAAGGGATAATAATAGTCGACGTACATCTATAAATAGAATTCGCTCGCCATCTATAAATAGAATTTGCTCATCATCTAAAAATAGACTTCCACCTAAAAATAACGCGAGGCTCCATCCTAGTGTAGGTGCATAATTTTCACTAGGATCTTCTTGTTGAATCTCAACACGATAGTCAACCTCTATTGTCATTGTGCACGATATTAAGTGATAACTAGTCCATTGTCTTCATGCACGAGATTCGAGGGGTCGAGAGTTGACCTATTGTCTTCATGCTAAGTTTCAAGTGTAGTTGACTCCTTTTGGGTCAATGGTGGCTATTGTGGCTAGCAAAGTTGGCTTGCATGTTATGTGCTTTAGAGCAAGATCCAAGCAAGCAATATTAATCATGATATGTCCATGTGCATGGGATCCAAGACAAGCAATAAAGGGCTCATTGTGTCCTCATGCATGGGATTATGTAATAGTCAAATTCTATTGTTCTTGTGCATGAGATCTAAGCAATAATCAACCTCTACTATCCTCGTGCATAAGATTTGAGCAATGGTCAACCTCCATTGTCCTCATG
>ML829011.1:0-14026 GCA_009831015.1 Picea engelmannii | reverse complement strand
AGAGTTTGGCATTCAGATCTGCTTGTATTGATCTTCATTTCTCATTCAGCCTTTGGAGGCATCTTTTGTATTAGTGGGAGCATTTTGTAGCAGCTCTTATCTATTGTCTATCTTCTTGGCCATCTATTGAGCATTCCAGATCGACATCTTCATTGTAACAGGTTTCTCTATTTTATGAATAAAGAAGAATTGAGATGTTTTGGCTTGTCTATCTTAGTGCATATGGTTGAGGTATGTTCCATGGTTATCTCTTTCTGTTATTTGTTGCATACACACATATAAACACATCTAAAAGGTAGATCAGCAAAGTGTTTGACGAAATACCTCACTCAGAAAAAGTTTTAAAAAGACACCAAAACAATGATGATCCTTGCATAATGGCTTGGGATCATTACATCATGCATAAGACCCAAGTGATGATTAGTGTACTATCTTTGTGTAGGGAGATCAAATTGAGTGATATCACCCAACTAACCTCGTGCATGAAATCCAAGTGATATTCTCCCTATTGTCCTCATGTACTAGATCTAAGTGATAACCACACTATTGTGTCCTCAACCACTTGATCCAAGCAATAGTCGACATGTTGTGTGTTAAGGCACACAATGAGAGTGACAATGAACAAAGTGTATGCTCTAGAACAAGATCAAAGTCATTCAAAAATCAACATATTATGTCCTCATGCACGATCAAACCTATAGTTTACCTCCATTCTTCTTATGCATAAGATCCAAGTGATAGTCAACCCATTGTATCCATGCACGAAATCCAATAGAGCATTAATAAATCTATTGTCTTCATGCAAATGATTTATGTGAGCAATTGTCACCTAATGGTCCCCATGCATGAATTCCAAGTGAAAGTCTATGCTATCCTCATGTATGAAATCCAAGTTATAGTCTTTGTTATCCTCATGCACAAGATCTAAGTGATAGTCATCCCATTGTGTCTTTGGGCACGTAATTCAATCAATATTTTCCCTATCATGTGTTTAGGCACAAGATCCAAGCGATAACCTCATTGTTGTCTACAATAGCTTGATATCCAAGCAAGCAATGGTGAATCTATTGTCCTTGTGCACGATATCCAAGTAAATTGATGGTAAACCCACCGTGTCAACATGCATGAAATCGAAGTGATACGTAGGCTTTGCTACCCTCATGCACAACATCTAAATTAAAGTTGGTTTGTTGTCCTCATGCATAGGATTCAAACAAGTGATAATCGACCTCCTATGTTCATGCATGAAATCCAAGTGAGTTAAGGTTTCCCTACTATCTTCCATAAAATCCAAGCAATAGGCAACCCACTATCCTTGTGTACGAGATTCAAGCAATAATCAACTTGTTGTATCCTCATGCACAAGATCCAAGCATTAATAGTCACCCTATTTGTTATTTGAGCATGGTATTTTAGTGGTGGTCAATCCATTGTGTGCTTAAGCATGAGATCCAAGCAAGCGACAATTACCATGTTTGATATGACTTGTATATTTGTTAGACTTCCAACCTGCAAACTGAATTAATGAGCAAAGAAGAAGAAGATAATAACACACAACACACACACAGAAAGGAAAACATAAATGGGAGTAATGATATCTTTAATGCTCCATGAAGAAATTCTTTTACAAGTCTCAAGAATCTCCTTATGGGCTTCTACATTTAACGAGGAGAGATCTCAAGCATTTCCAGGCATCTGAAAAGACAAACGCTTGAGAGACCTCCAAATGAATGTAACAACACGGGTATGTGTTGTCACAACCCAACAATTTCCACCTCGACAACAATTTCATGATACCTTGCCCAATGAAACAAACATCACCTTCCTGCAAGCCAAGAGAAGTCCAAAACACCACTGTAGTTTCTCTAACAATATTGGTTGCATGAACATGTCTGCATAGTGTGCTCCAGTATGGAATACTCCACCTCCACTGAATCAACATAACCACAAACTAAATCGTTTTAATCCACAGGGTATTCACTCAGTGAACTTGTGGCATAACACCTGCATTCATGGCATATTAAAGAATACCCCTAATTTCACTAGATATTGATAAATACCTCAAAAAATACTTTTGTTGACCCCCCTCCAAATATATATTTCCAATAAAATAAACCCCTATTTTTACTAGATACCCCTTTTTATACCCCAAATACCTATAAACACCTCGATACCCACATTCCCCCTCAATACCTACAATACATTGACTATATTTTTCACAATTAAAAAAAACCCTTTATAAATGAATGTGATAAGATATTGCTCAACAAGGTGAAGCCCATGTGTTGCAACCATTGTAGGTGATACTCGTGCTTCTCAGATATTGAAGCACCCATTTCCATGCTCTTTACATGGGTTTTCACATGTCCACGGACAACACCAACTGCATGTGAAATACTTGAACATTCCCATCACAAACATCAACCTTCCTACTAGCATACGATACACGATACATATAACCCTTTTCTTTTCCATTATTGAGGACATAAACATGAAGAAATCTTACAATGGAAATCCAAAGGGATATTTATCGGTTTCACATTATTTATACCGAATTTCTTGAGTATCTTCTCCACATACTTATGTTGTGACAACCAAAGATTATCATCTTTCCCGCCTCTGTGTATTTCCATGACCAAGATTTGTTTTAGTTGCTCCTAGATCCTTCATATCAAATTTCCTCGCCAACTGAGCCAACCTGTTGATCTCAACCATGCTTGTGCTTGCTACAAGCATAACATATATAACTAAGATAATGAATATACCATAAACACAATGGTTATACTCACTTCTTGTAAATTTGTCTCATCGTGAAGGAATCAAACATCTTGTACCATTGTCTGCTCGTGCTTCTGGCCATACAATGACTTCCTGAGTTTGCAAATAAATCTCCTTTTGCGATCTTAAAAAACTCATGATTGTTCTATGTACACATCTCTTCTAATGATGATTTGTGGGTAGTAGGATCCCACAATCTACATCCTTTAACTCCATCACCATAACGAATAAAGATGCACTTCCTTGACCGAATCCGACCAAGCCAACCAAGTGAGCCTTCACCTCTCACCTCCAATCTAATTTCAATGCTTCATTACAGGCAATACATGGGATCTAAAACCAACGAGCTACCAGAAACATGTGCCCAAAAACCACGAAACTTGACCTAACTTCCCTCCATTACCAAAACCATCCAAACTTCCCTCAAAGACAGGGTATTCAGGAATACCGCATGCTCCTCCTATCACCTAGGTTGTCTACACTCTACCGATGACATTTAAAACCTGGTGTACGCATGTCTAACCAGGTCTTAGAGTCGTATGCCCATTTACATATAATAAGGTGTCAACTCCACCTCGAACTTTGCATTCATACCTCCACCTTTCCATTGCAGTTGGAAAAAAGGTCCTCTTCCTCACATCAGAGTTACCAACTATGCAAAATGTCCTCCTCACACTCTGTGAGCTTCATCTCGAGATCATCACCATCTCCATTTCTACCGTTGTTGCGTTCAGTGGCGCCTAAGACATTACCGTGCCCTACATATGCACATAGATGTGTGTCACCTAAAGCACCTCAAATACAACATCTCCAACCTCAAGCACCGAGACAACAAATATCCCACCACCAAGACCAAACATGAGTATAGAACAAAAAAATGATTTGGTGGCATCATCCATGATCTTTCTCAATACCTTGCAGAAATCTCTTTAGATACAAAAACCACCCACCCATTCAACCAACAAAATTGAACTTGAACATCATTAACATCACTCCATAACTGTAAACATCACCTTTTACTAAAACCTTTTGGTTGTATGTAAAATTTGGGTGCGATGTAACCTATGGAACCTCTAAGCATGGTTGAAAAAACATGTTGCTACTGAGTTGTGGATCGATTCCTAAAAAATCATTGATGTGCGGCTCATCCACAAATTGGAATGGTTGTGGATCTATTCATTTCCCTCTACCGGTGCAACTCATTCATCACCACCAGGACCTCCATGGCCACCTACGTGTCTTTTTTCTGGATGGCATAGTGAACCTCGATCCCTAATATCTTCTATCTATTTCCAAGCCACGAGTTCCCATTCTGGTTTGTGGGGTTCATCGAAGCGTCGCACAAGAAACCACACGACGTTCACAAGCTCCTCCACTTGCCGCAACAACACCGATGAACTATCTCCCTCCATCATCAATCGAATGAGAAATTTATTTCCTCCCCATCTCTTGCAGCCACTACCCGTATCCCCCCCCCCCTTGCGAGTACTTCACAGTGCTCGTCTTGCTAATTTACTCCAATCCGCTTGACAATCCAGAGCTTGGATCCTCTTGGTCAGTACGTACTGAGATCAAATCCTGCGATGATATCAACACCTCCTGAGGCTGTGTTTCATACATTGTTTCCACTGATAATCCCCTGACCACAAAAACACAAGACAATAAATACCATCAAGAATCTGGTTTTGACAACAAAATCTCCTTCGCGCGGATGAACACAACCATATACTCTGATACCATTTGTTAGACTTCCATCCTGCAAACTAAATTAATGAACATAGAAGAAATAATATAATAACACACAACACACAAATAGAGGCAAACATGAATATTATATGGAGAAATGTTTTTACAAGTCTCAAGAATCTCCTCACAAGCTTCTACATTTAACGAGCAGAGATCTCAAGTGTTTTTAGGCATCTGAAAAGCCAAACGCTTGAGAGACCTCCAAATGAATATAACAACACGTGTATGTGTTGTCACAACCCAACAATATTCACTTCCACAAACATTCATTCATTGTAGCATGGTTGTACTATCATATGTTTGATAAGACTTGTATACTCACGTCCATAAACATGCATTGTAGCATGGATGTATTGTTTTTAGCTTTCTTATCATCTAACTTTTCATTTGTTAGGATGAAATTTGTTTGGTTTTCTCTCATCCAAGTTTTCCTTATTAGTCCCTGCCAAAGGCCTGGGACTATAGCAATGAGTTTGCCCTTTGACTCTGTATTAGTTTATTGTTGACTATAAATTTGTGTGCTATATCCAATGTGTAACATAGGAAAAAAATATATGTATCTTTTTAAATAAAAGAAACATATTTTTCTAAAATTTAATTGGCTAATATCTTTGATGTGTTATTATAGGCTTCACGTCATTCAATGTATAAAATTGATTACACAATTAATGGATTTGCCAGTTTTTTCCAAGTACTATCGACTCCCTATTCATTACTTGTCGTTTAAGTAATTGAATTGGAATTTTCTCACTACTTCCGCTTTCACCGTACCATCGATTGTTATTTCCGTATCTATTGGGCTATTTAATTGTTGTAATAAAGTCCCACATAAATGTCATCCAGGTTTGTAAACTGATGAAATGTAAACACGGTATGTGCAGGCAAATGACAAAAGTATATCCTAGCTTGTCTTTCTAGGAGTAAGAGAATTAAGTATCATATTAATCAAGCATAAACTCAAACCAATCAACAACAACCAGCTAAGAAACCAACTACTTCAATTCTATTATGTGCATAAAAAGTAATCATCTATTTATCAATGAGAAATAAAATGAAAACAAAATAACATTTTCCCAAGCAGATGTCTATATCAGTCAACCAGATAGATCCATTCAAGTCCCTGTGTCATCATGTTACTAACCTACCATGAGACTAATCAGCTTGAGAATAATTCTTAATGACTAATCCTATTCTTAACCTAAGAGGCTTACTTCACAACAAGTAGGACAGACTACAAGGTGCTACTGCATTCTTACCACACACAATAACTCAATATGCAGGGGAATGACTCTGAAAGAGTCTTCCCACAAAGATTGACACTTCAATTAGTGTAGGAAGCAACAAAATAACACTACTCTATAAAAACTTACAACTATCAACAAGGAATGTGAACACACATTTTACACTCTATTTAAAGCTAATACTCGAATGTAAACACACAACATGCACTTCTATTAAACTAATCTCTTGTCCCCTAAAATGCCATTTTTATGTTGCTAGAATACCTCTAGAGGTCACACCACACTTAGCAAGCAAATAACTCAAATCCCCAAAGACATAATCTCATTAATAACTTATGCCCTTAATACCACAGAGTCCAAAGATAATGACTAATTCCTCTACAGATACAATCCATTCTTTCAACAATAAAAGAGTATTTAAAACTTATTGAGATGTAACCAGGTCATCACGAAGCTTCTATATTTTCTTAATATTAATACTTATTTAAAATAAGCGTTGAAGTATTTCCTCTTGAGCAAATGTAAGTTATGGAAGTTTCAATGTGATCACACATCTCATTCCAGATCCTTAAAATTTACTCAATAAATCAGTCTTCGTTAATTCAAAGTCAATCTTGTATCTATCTCATTATAACCTCAGGTTGTCGTACACACAGTAGATGAGTTCAAGATCTTGGTCTAGTTTATCTAGTGAATCAGGTGAGCACTTAACTTATTCATCAAATCTATGAAACATTTAGATTAGGCATTCATGATTAAGTAAACTGCCAATATTTACTGGAACACATGCAACCCTCAAGTGTATATAAAAAAAGAGATATATGCAAGCATGTAATTGTTCATTCACAATCTATCTGTCCATATGAAGGATTTTCCATCGTACCAAGGGCAATCTGATTTACAGCTTATGAGAAATCCCTAATGGGTAAAGATCACACAAAACTCGAGTAAAAATTATGATCTAAAGATTTATCCACACCATTCCACTCAAGAACACAACTACAGGAGCAATTAATATATAGATAACTCAACTTACCAGGGGAGGTGGGCCCATGCCTTCCCAAGTAGTGAGCGAAAGCGATTCAGTAACTCACAGGCTTATGAACATAAATAAATAAAAAACTCTAATTGATATCAAACATAAATCCCTCTTTACTCACATTACACCCATCACAATATATCATAACAAGAGATGAGTAATAGAGTCTTTTATTATCTTCAACAAAGAGTATGTACAGATCAATCCTTTACATAGAGTGAATCCCCCTATATATATCAAGTTCTGAGTATATAAGATTACATTGCTTTCCTCTGCTCTAGTGAACTCAGGGCCAAAAATGACTTAACAAAACTAGAAGATCTTACTAACCATGATTTCCTCTATCTTAGGAAATCGTTCTAACCATCTTAGATATCATTCCTGTGCTGAGTTCAGACCCCGATTTGGTGTTGCGTTGGAGATTTGCTCATGGATCGATTCCATGTAATAGAAGAATGTTGGGCACTGGGGAAATGATCAATATCCATCACATTAACCATAAGAACAATACCCATGTCAGTAACTCCATCTTGGGGGCGCGCAACTAGGAGAAGCCACAATCTTAGGTACCAAAATGCTTGCGCAGGTACTAAAATGCTAGGAATAGTGCAGGAACAGTTGTTGCATTGAAAAGGTAAGTGTCTTTTTATCATTGGTAAACTATAGCTAAAAGATCCTAATTAATCTATCAAGAACTTCATAAATTATTGAAATAAACAACTTTTACCTCATGTTATAATCAGGATCTTTAGGCAAGCAAAAAGGTAAAAATAAGAGGCAATAAGTTGGATTTCAATGCCTAGGTAGGGGGTAAATGGCCAAAAGAGGTGTATGGTGAGTGAAAAAATGGGTGCTCAACATTACCCCCCCACCTGATTATTTGCATGTCCTCATGCAAAGATATCCCAAAAACTATTCAAAATTGAAATACACCATCTCTTCAATCCTAAGAGAGTCCTGCAACATTTATTAGGATGTTGAGGCCTGAGTTCTTCTTCTCCAACCTGTCACTCCTCCTTGGTTGTTCTGGTTGAAGTATCTCATGCATCTGCTTATTTATCTTCTTGGTTTCAGATTGAAGTTTCTCAATATCTTCCTGAAACTTCTTACTCTAGCCCTTTAACTGGCGATTTTCTCTTTCAATGCACCTATTTAGAACAAAAAACTCCATGACTTCCTGCTCCAACTTTTTGAATTTTCTATTTCTTTTCCTGAGCTTCTTTTCCAGGGGATTTTCACTAACATATTCATCTATTGAAATATTTGAACCCTCACAATCCTCTACTCCTTTCTTAGAAGGTCCAAGAATAATTATGATGGGAGTCTTTGGAGTTCTAGGCTGTAGTTTCTTTTTCCCAGTTTGATGCATGTCCTTCAATCTTTCATCGTTACATCCTCCTTCTCCTGTGCGGGTGAACAATTGTGCCTGTGGCTCTACTAGCTCATTTAGCTCAATAGAATCGTTTATCTGTGGCTCATTAGGGTCTTCAAATTCTGTACATGGTTGATATTGTTCCACAGGATTTAGGCGCTTAGCAATTTTGAAGAGCTTCGAAATGGGCAAGGTATCCTCACCATCGCCATCAACAGGGATTGGGTCCTCATGTGTTGCAGTCTGTGGGTACATGGGGGTTGGTCCAACAATTTTTGGGGCTTCTTGCTTTGCCATATGACGTGTGATCCTACGAAGTGGAGGAACTTCAATTGGTGGCTTAACCATCGTAGTCTTCTTCTCTGATTTGCCAGTCCCGAGTCTTTCCTTTTTTTGTCGCTGATCCTCTTTTCTTAGTCCTCCTCCCCCCTCCACAGGTATTGTTTTCTTTCCCTGTTGTTTACTCAGAATGTTTGATTTCTTTTCCACCAACACAAGTACCTTTTCTTTCATCTGTCGCTTTCCCAAGTCGCTCGGCCCCTCTTTCGTTGCCACATAGATCTTTTCCCTTCTCCATCATTTTCCCAAAGTGCTCGGCCCCTCTTTCGTGGTCACGTGGATCTTTTCCCTTCTCTGTCATTTTCCCAAAGTGCTTGGCCCCTCTTCCACTACCATAGGGATTTGATCGATAAATGCATTCTCACGCAGGAACTGGTCCCATCTTCTATTCCGTTTGCAGAGCTCAATTTCCACTAACAGTTTAACTAACCCATGATGGTAAAGGCTATTTTGAGGGTTTTGATTATTCCTCTTTACCATCTTAGCCATTTTTTCTAAACTTTTGTACAGATAGTATGGGAAATTTATCAGTTCCTTTGATTCAAAATGAAGCAGAATTCGAACATGATACTGTTATGTGAGGGCATACCTTCCCTCACAACTTAAGTACCTCTGTAAAATTTCCAATGGTGCTTGCCACTCGTCCATGATGTATGCCCTTGGAACTCCCTTTGCCCAGCTCGTGTTTTGGTATTGTGCCTTCAGAAACCGGTTGCAAACTTCCATGCCTAGCATCAATTTCTTGAACCAGTATTCTCTGGTCCTGGGGAGGCCTGCGATGTTGGCTATAGTTTCCTTTATAACCTCTACTTCCAAATATGCGACCCTGGCCAATCGTCCATTGAATCTCTGCGTGAGCTGAAGAGAAACCTGATCATTAAACCCCCGAAACTTGGTGAAAAAGAGATGTCAGCCTGCCTCCTTAAACAATTTCTTACATTTATGATACTGAGGCACAACTTCAAGCGCTCGCCGAGAGATGGGTTTGTGGTGATCTACCACCATGCTGAATTATAGATTTGGATGAGGGTTTCACTGAAGCTGAATTGAGGAATACTCAGAGGGATGAGATAGTTAAGGATACTCAAAGTAACGAAGAGGGTGTGGTCTTGTGAATGCGGGTAATTGTTACCAGGGTGACAATTTTAGCATAGGCTGGCTACAGAACAATGGCGATCACATAAATGACTGTATCTGTATCTGGAAACGTCGTGGTGCACCATTTATCTTTGCGATAAGGTGATATGAATCTGATTCATGGTAATGATGGCGAGGTGACTCAGTACAGGAATGATAATTCAAATTTATGCAATGTAACGAGAATCATTCAAACGTTCTCAATTTCCCATATGAGAAGGCCAATTACTAAAGTTCATGGAGAAAGTGGATATTTGCATAAGGGTAAGCTTGTTGCACTAATTCATCATCCGTGCAACAAGAAATAATACGTATAAGTGGATAAAATCTCAGATGATGTGGGTGAATAGGGGTATAAATTGCACGACAGGAATATAGGGGTGGCCAGTTATTGTGCTACACATAGGAATTATGGTGTTGGTGACCTCATAATACGTGAATGTCCCAATGTTGAAGGCTGAGTAATGAGTATGGGTTAGATTAACATGAGAAGTTGTTAGAACGATATGCTTTGTTCCTAACAAACCAAGCAAAATCTTAAAGCAATCTTACCTCAAAAAGTCATTACCCATTTTTATTGTAGATGCAAAATTCTTGTAGATACCGGAAACAATGATGATGATGTTGGTGCTAGTGCCACGTTCATGCTATTGATACTCACGACTGAAGGAGGGAATCATACTCTGCCTCATGCAAGTGTCTCTTTAAAATATGGTCATAGTATTCCAGTACCTGTATTGTCATTTCTGTATAGGTGCGGGAATGTTGTTGAGCACCGTTTTTTTTCTGATGCTCTTAATCATGCCATTACTTCACCCTATGATTTACAAATATAGTGCTAAAAGGTATCTTATACTAAATTAACTCAAAACTGGTTCAGAAAATATTTGAAACTCAAGGGATTATGAACTTATTGGAAATACTGAAATTTGAAATAAAAAACTAAGCAAGGAATAGAATTGTTGATGCCAAACTGTTATTGTGATGATGATGGAAATAATTGCAGCGGAAGTGAAGAAACAGGGGAGATGGATATCCGGATTCAGACCATGTCCCAAGCTCTGTATCGAGAAGCAAGTCTCACCTTTTAGTAGAAACCTACTGAGAAGGCAGACAACCTCCTCTTTTTGAAACCATCTGAATTGTTGCAGCTGCCTTGTAACCAACTTCTTTTTTATTCCCACTGATTGTCACAAACTGTCATCCAAATCATAACTAAGTTGTCTTCACCACGACCTAAACTTCTGGAACAAATCCATCCATGTGAAATATTTATTGTCGTCGAACATAGGTGGAAGTCATTGGATTACCATCCATTGATAAAAACTGTTAACCAATGCAAGACTGCCACCTTTGTTGACGATGAGAGTCAAGGTTCCACTCGTACAACCTGTTGGGCATGAATTAATGTGCTGATGTCGAATGTCCTGCAAGATCTAGAAAATAAGAGGCATTAATGAATCCCCACTGTTGTCAGCGAGAGAACCCGCCATTAATGTATGTAAGTCACTAGGTACCATTCAAATCTCCGACTTTATCCCCCAGATGATGCGTTGATGTCGATGGAGGAAAATTGTCAGAAGGAGAGTCTTAATGCACCCCTCATCATCTGACTCGAGAACAAACGAAATGATTTGAAGAACATATAGTAAGGCCTGACAATTGTGGACAAGAAAATTTATTTTTGGCTCATCCGCTAGCAAGCTGGTTTTCAGACAGGCCCTTATCTAACCACGCCAGCAAACTGATTTTCATGGCTAGATTATTGTTTTTTTATTTTTTCAATACACACACACACACACACACACACACACACATTTGTATTTTATTTATTTATTATTATTATTTTTTTAATTTTATTTAATTTTTTTTTTTTTCCATTTTTATTTTTATTTTTCTTATGTACATAGATTCAGAAAGCTAAAAGAAAAGATCCAGTCAGAGGTGAAAGAGGGGGAAGGAGACCCCCTGCCCACTACCTCCATTTCTGACTGCTGCAAAATATCTTGTACAAAATTATCCTTGGACGTTGGCCGATGATACAACCTCAGCCGATGGCCATTGACCACAAAAGAATGTTGTCGATCATCAATTGTGGTTAGCCTAACTGATCTATTGTCGAAGACAGTCTTGATCTCGTAAGGCCCCAACCATATTGTAGTAAGTTTTCCCCTAAAGTTCTTAAACCGAGAATAAAAAAGGAGGGCTCGGTCACCAGGCTTGAAAACTTTCTTCTTAATGAATTTATCATGCCATAGAGCTCTCTGTTCCTGTATCGAAACAATGTGCTGGACTGCATCTTGCCTAATTTCATCCAGCTCATTGAGCTGGGCTATTCTCTACTTTTGTGCCTCTGATAGATCTATGCCCAGTTGTGCAGCTATCCTAAAGGTTTTCATTTGAAGCTCAATAGGCAGAATAACATGTTTGCCATACACCAACTCATATGGAGTAAAGCTTGTAATATTTCTTCATGTGGTTCCGTAGGCCCATACTGCTTCCAAAATCCTATTTGCCTAGTCTTTGTGATGTTGTTGGACTGCCTTAGTTACGATTGCTTCTAGTACCTTTGTAGACTCCACCTGCCCATTTGCTTGTGGGTGATATAGAGCAGATTTATAGTGCTTTATTTGGTATTGTTGAGTAAGCGCTTGCATCGAATTAGATGTAAATTGTGTCCCGTTATCTATCACAATTTCCCTTGGAATGCCAAAGCGAGTAAACATGTCTTCATAAAGAAAATCTATAATAGACTGTTCACTAGCAGAACGAAGGATTTTGCTTCTACCCACTTGGTTACATAATCAGTGCAAACTAAAATGTACCTTTTTTTCCATGACGAAGGAGAGATTGGCCCCACAAAATCCAAGGCCCATCTTTTGAAAGGTTCGACTGGCACTTGGGTTTGTAAGGGCATCTTGTCTGCCTGCACTGGCTTACCCTTTCTTTGACAGCTGTCACATCTCCCTACATACTTTTTGGCGTCTTTGAACAACGTTGGCCAAGAGTACCCTTGATGAGGCACTTTGTAAGCAGTCATTTTATCTGCGATGTGGCCTCCATAGGGAATATCATGGTAGGCTCTCAAGATATCATATGTTTCATCTTCTCATGTGCATCTTTTGATAATCATGTCAGGCCTGGTATGAAAGAGATCTTCCCCGATCCATGAATAAGTTGCACAGTTCTTGACAATTTGTTTCCTTTCTCTTGGGGAGAGATGTTGAGGAAACTTTCCTGTGGCCAAATAATTATCTATGTCTTCAAACCACAAAATGTTAGTGGAAACAACAAACAAATGTTCATCAGGAAAACTATCATCAATAAGAGTATTTTCATCACTATTATGGATCCAAGAGAGAATGTCTGCAAGCAAGTTTTCTTTACGAGGCCTATCTACTATGGTAATATTAAATTCCTGCAACAATAACAACCACCTAGTGATCCTACCATTTGTAATGGGTTTATTCATTAAAAACTTAATGGTAGAATGGTCAGTGTGAATAAAAGTTTCATAGCCCGTGATATAATGTCTAAATTTATTAATAGCATGCACGACAACTAGGAATTATTTTTCTGTGACAGTGTAGTTAAACTCGGATGGTGATAAGTTTTTACTACTGTAGTTTATGGTGTAAGATAACTGATCCTGTTTTTGTCCTAGGACAGCCCCAAGAGCAGTGTCTGAAGCATCGATACAAATATGGAATGGAAGGGTCCAATCTGGTCCCCTCAGAACTGGTGCTGTGGACAACTTTTCCTTTAATATTTCAAAAGCAACTTGACACTGAGCATCCCACAAAAAATTAGTATCTTTGGCTAAGAATTTGTATATAGGTGCAACGATCTTTGTAAAATTTCCAATGAATCTTCTATAGTAGCCAGCATGACCCAAAAAACTTCTTACCTCTTTTGGTGAATGGGGTGCAGGAAAGTCCATGATGACCTTAATCTTTGTCGGGTCCACTTTGATGCATGAAGAAGAAACCTAATGTCCAAGAACAATGCCCTGTTGTGATATCATTTTACATTTTTTATGACTCAAGGCAACATTAGATTCTCTATACCTAATCAACACTTTTTCCAGGTTATGAAGTGCTTTGGAAAAAGAGTCACCATAGACAGAAAAATCATCCATATAGATCTCAACACACTCATGAATCAAGTCTACAAAGATCCCCAATACCGCTCTTTGGAATGTGGCAGGGGCATTGCACAACCCAAACAACAAAACTCTATAGGCAAATGTCCCCCAGGGACATGTAAAGGTAGTTTTCTCCTGATCCTCTGGTGCAATCTGTATTTGATTGTATCCACTAAAACCGTCCAAAAAGGAAAACTACTTTTTACCTGCTAAAGTATCCAGTACCTGAT
>WSFP011241688.1:0-58659 GCA_009831015.1 Picea engelmannii | reverse complement strand
AAGGAGGGTAACCCACTTAGAAATATTTGGATTTTAACTTCTCATCCTTGATGAAGTCAACATACTTCAACAATTCAAAGAACCGCTTCTCATATTCCTCCATTGTCATGTTTCCCAACTTGAGTTCAAAGAAATCTTTCATCTTTCTCTCATAGTAATGCTCGGACAAATATTTCTCTTGGAAATATCCTTTGAACTTCCTCCATGTTAGTTTCTACTTCATCTACTCTGATCTTAATTTAATGTCATAAGTTGGCCCAGGTTCAGATTTAAACAAGCTTCCAACAAAATCCCTCTAAAACTATCAACCCTCTTGGTAAACCAGAAGGCAACGTAGTGCACAAGATGTGTTTCACAGTCTCATCCGAGATAGTCTTATGGGTGGCTACAACGCTCATATGCTTGTAGCCTAGGAATGGATGGGGATCTGCGATTAACCTTGATGCCCTTTTATCATTAACTAATTCATACATCTAGATTCATTAAGGTGTCATTCTTACTCGTGGATGTAAAGTATCAGATATAATTAATTCCTTTATTCATTATCTAACATCTAATCATCAACATCAAAGAAGATACATAACATTCAGTCACACAATGTAGGGTCTACTGTGGTTCACCCCTCCTAGGCTATGTCATATTTGGTTATTCTTCTCTTTGATTATCTTTGATTCCAACCTATAGTTCCATGCGCATTACGACTATTCCTCAATACATGTCAATATATTACAAGGAGGTGGACTAGATCACACTAGGCTCCTCAACCTGTGATCTAACCCTCAAGATCTACCTTAATCCTTCTTCCCAGCTCAACAACTTACAAAATTAGATCAAACTTATAGTCACATTAATAAATAACAACTACTAACAATGGTTGAACAGGCCAACCTTCAACGAACCCCGAACCAAAAAATTACCTAGACCTTTTAGGTACCTATTTATACATATTTTATGCTTACCAACCATTACATTCTCTTACCAAAACCCTAAGCCTATCCTGGCTAGGTCTTCTTGCATGCATGCCTCACATGCCTTCCTCTTCTGCATGCATGCCTGTTTTACACATGTTGATCCTTCTATATGTGCATTCGCCTCCCATGTCATGCCTTTCCCTAAAAGATGGCCTGCGCCCAACATGCCCCCAACACTGACATCATGACTCGTCTCGAGTCACTGTTTAACTCTCGTATCTACCACTGCTTGTGCCAGTGCTTCGTACATGTCTACTATCCATTGGCACTGATCATGATCCTGGATGCTCTTTGCTATCATGGTTTCGACCACCTACGCAGTGACTGGCGGTCTTAAGATCTCGCCCCCCTCCAAGCCTATCTGTTCGAGGCATGCTTTCGCTATGTCGATTTCCATGACCAACTGTTCTTCCTTTTCCTATAGGGGCTCCAATTGAGCCCATCGTGTGATTTTATGTGGCTGTACCACTTTTTCTTCTTCCTGCAGGTTCTTCATTTTTGCGACCGTCTTAATATTCTCTGGAAGGGACATTGTCCTCTATCGCTGCTTGACATATTCCATTGCTGTGTGAAATTTATCTTCCTTTCCTTACAACGCTTTTAGGCTCACATATTCTAATAGCTAGGTCCATAAATGGTCGCTCTTCTCCAACAGTTCTACCACCCTATGTATATTCTGTGCAATGTTTTCTACAGTGGCTGTCGTGTCTTTCTCTCTTTGTGCTCAGACTGCTAGGGGAGTCGTAGGTCCTGTGCGCTCCTCCAGTTCCTTGATCTACTCCTTATATTGTTGTAGAGTCTGCACTATATTTTCTATCTTCTCCTTCGAAGATGTTTCCTCTGATACTATGTCATCTGAGATAGCTTGAAAAACTGCATCTATCTGGGTCACCATCTAGTCCACTTTTTTTTGCGCTATCTCTTTCCTCTTTCCTTCCTGGCTCATGGATTCCTTCAATGCCATATTTTCTTCCTGCACTATTTGTATATTCATTGCATCAGACCTTGATGTCGACTGAATATCCTACACGACACTAACCTATAACTTATATAGCACCTTTGTTGGTATCTTGGGCATCGCTAAGTCTAACATTTCGATATCCTTCACGGGACTCTGTGCCATTTCCTCATCGATGAACAACATATCTGGTGTTATGATAAAGTTATCACTTCCCTATACTGTGATTTGTATTGTTTCTCCAATAGGTGATCCTTCTCTTACTGGTGTCGGTTTGTCCTTTTGTTGTTGTTCTGCCTTGATCCTCAACTGTTCTAGCATGGTTTTTTCCTCCTGTACCTATTCCAAAATTGAATCTCGATGGTTTTCTGCATTTTCCCATACTTTTGATAGTCAATCTTCTACTGTCATGGCTATTAGTTATACGTCGTCTGCTATTAACGACATTTCCATTTGTTTCTTGTGGGCCTTTACTTTCTTTTTGGCACCACTTACTTGCTCCACTGTTCTCTTTCTTTGGGCATCTAGTCGTTTAGATGCTTCATGCATCTATGTATGCATGCTAGTGTCCTACTCAACATCTTCATTCATGGTTACATCTTGTGTCTCTGTCTACACTTCCTCTACACTCACTTGTCCTGTCGGTCCTCTCGATGCCCGCTCTGTAGCCTGTGGACCCTGTGTAGGACCACATTGTGACTTCTTTTGTGTACTAGTCTTATTTTGAATGGATCTTCTTTGCCCCCACTGTACCTATTGATGTTTTCTTTTGCTGGCTAGCACCATGCCTTCCTATCTACTGCGCAGGGACTGTGCTACCCTGCGTCTAGACTTGTATTGGTGGCATTGTGCTTGGAATATCTAGTACTTTCCACTCCTTAGGACACTCTTGGACCTCCATGTAGATGTCATGTGTCATCACATAGTACTTTAGTTGCGACCACTCCTTGGTTTGGTCCTTCTTTTCCTGTAGCCACATGTTGTGACATGATGCACTAAACTTCGTTATCTGTCCATACTCCTGGACAATTTATGGTGATATCATCCATGTATCTTCCATGCTATTATGAATCTCTGTTAAGTACTGCATGAACATGTCATTGTTGACTCTCTTTACCTTGGTACTTGTGGTGCTTCGCAACGATGTGTAGCATGCTGCGCCACATTTTCCTGTCCTTGTCAGGAACATTGTATATGTCGGTTCGTGCCACCCCATAAGTGCAATGAGGATGGGTAACCATGAATAGTGGAACTCATAGCCCTAGTCTTATGCATCCTTACAATATTATAGGAACGAGTTGAGTAGGTACAGGGCTCAGCTCATCGAGCTCCCCTTTGCACACTGCGCTGCAACTTCTACTACTCCGACGAGAAATTCTTCTTTTCGACACTTGCACATTAATTTGCAACCGAGAAATTTGGTTGCAAAGTGACTCGCAGGGTCATTGATGTCAATGATCCTGATTCCTCCGTTCCCCCTCTATGCACCATACTTTGATTTAATCTCATCATAGATGGCCTTTTCCTGAGTCTTGTCTTATAGGTATTGCTTCGACTTCTTCCCATCTGTGAGTAACCTTGTAATATCTGTGATGAGGTAAATTTTTATCGGCACCGACCTATCCATCCATAATATGCCTCTGTGCATCCTTGCTAACAACTATTTAACACATGCATTTATATATTTCTCGCGCCCGAAGTGTAGTATGTCTAAGAGGTTCATGATACATGTGTTGTATAGGCCTAGGATCCACTGTGCAGGCTCCAACAAGGGCGTGCCTGATGGGCCCTCTCTCTTGCTCTCTAGGTAGATCTGTCCTACCAAATCTTGGAACTTTGAGGCATCCAATACATCATGGTTGGATTATTTAAGGCCTTCAAATCCTCCTACCACATTATCCCCAATTTTCACTTCCTTGGGAATTTTCAACATTACTATACTTAGCTCTGCCTGAGTGCGTTGCTTTCCCTGTGTATTGGTTTCTGATCTTATATTATTTTTTCCTTGTGGGGATGGTAATCACTCCTCTTTCTCCATTTTCTGCTCTGTTTTTGACTCCAGGCCTTGCTGCATGGAGTCCATGGCCGATTTTTCTTCCTGTGGCCCTTTCCCCCTAGACACGTTAGATTTTGTCTACTTTGCATCCTCTACCAGCTGCTCGGGCTCCTGTGTGGATTCTTGCTCCTCCTCCACATGTAATGTGGTTTTCTTGTATTCCAGTGTGTGTATTTCATCCACATCCACCACTGTCAGCATCTCACTGGTTCCACCTTGTGGTCCCTGTGTGCTACTCTGGGTGCTTCATCCAGTTCTTCTTGGTGCTCCAACCCGCTTTGGTGTTATGGTCGTTAAATTCAAACGACAATATGTCAATTCACCGAGTGGAAGCGTGATTCCACACTCTATCGTTCTTCCACTCAACTCGTCGTTTTTCTAGTTAGAAAAAATCACATTGGGTCGGTTTTCCCCCCTCTTTCTGAATTTATAGTGTGTTGGGGAAATGAAAGTTATGACACACTAATACTTGTCACTTTTTCCACTTTTCATTATGCTTCCTGCACATGATACCCTTTTACCCATTAACCATTCTTCTGGTTGTCATGTTTTTTGAACCCTGGTTTTTTTGCAGCGCCCCATTTTGTCTTCCTAGTCCTATTTTGTCGAGGCTCTCCATGTGTGCTGAATTATTCTTTTTTTTATCCATTTTACTTTTTATGGCATTTTGTTTTTTACTATCAACGTAACTCTTTACTACATGGTAAATTCCTAAGTACTAGGAGGTTGATTGTCCCTATACAGCTTCAGTCGACTCCCATTGATCATTCCTCTGAGTTCTGTACCTCCTAAATCTTTCAATTGTACAACTCCCCCATCTGCGACAGTCTTCACTTCGTATGGTCCCAACCAATGCATTATGAATTTTCGTGGGCGATGAATAAATTTACTATCATACACCAAGACTAGGTCTCCTTCCTTGAAACTCTTCCTTTTAATATGTCTGTCATTCCAAGCTTTGTCCCTTGCTTTCTGTACTTCTTGGTGAAATCCTGCTAGAATCCCATCTTCTTCCATCACCATCAATTGACTTAACCTTTCTTGTAGTGTGCCTTGTTCTGTCATGTTAGTGATTGTTACTACACACAGACTAGGTACCAAAAATTCTAATGGCACCACTGCTTCTTGTCCATACACCAACCTGAATGGTGTCTTCCTTGTCAACTTTTTGGATGTAGTCCATTATGCCCATAATATTATTGGTATCTTCAAGTCCCAATTGTCCCTGTTGACATTGCAGATCTTTGTCAATGCGCTCTCTAGAATCTTATTAAAGGATTCCACTATTCCATTTGATTGAGGGTGATATGGTGTACTCTTTTGATGATAGACTTCAAACTCCTCAATCATAGCCTTGATAGTATTGTTAATGAAGTGAGTGCCTTGGTCACTCATCAAAATCCTTGGCCATCCAAATCTAGTGATCACTTTCTCAAACAGGAAGTGTGTTTTTGTCTCTGCACTGTAATATTTTACTGGTGCTGCTTTTGCCCATCTCGTTAAGTACTCTGTCGTAGTCATGATATACCTTGCTCCTGACCTCTTTGCTGGTAGATTAATTGTTCCCACAAAATCTATGGCCTATTTTTCGAATACTTGCAAGTTTACTTGTGGTCTCAGGGGAATCTCATCTCGTCTATTAGGTTTTCCAACCCTCTGACATACATCACATTTATGGAAATAATCCTTTACATCTATCTGAATGGTCATCCACCATAGTTAAGTGTGCATTACCTTCTACGCGGTAGATTTTATTGCATAATGTCCTCCATATATTCCCTCATGGGCCTCTGCTAAAATACTAGGTCTTTCACGTTCTAGTACACATCTTCTCAAGATGTTGTCTGCACCCATCTTGTATAAGTGTCATGCAATCAATTGATACTCTGCAACTTTGACTACCAGATTTTTCTTCTGCACAGTGTTGAACTCTTGTGGCACTGTCCCTGTACTCAAGTATTGAATGATGTCCGTAAAATATTCATCAACTACATGGACAAAAAATAACTGTGCATCAAGGAATTTTTCCTCTAAATTCATAGGTTCTTCTCCATTGGTAATCCTTGACAGGTGATCAGGTCCTACATTCAAATTCCTTGGTTTGACTATCACTTCAAAGTCAAATTCTTGAAACAACAGTAACCATCTACAAATTCTCCCCCCAACACTGACTTATTGACTAGGTATTTGAGGGAAGAATGGTCTGTGAACATTTTAAAGTGTTTCCCAAGTAGGTAGTCTCTGAACTTCTGTAGTGCACATACCATTTCTAAGCCTTCCCTTTCTGTAGTATTGTAGTTTTTCTTTGACTTTGAAAATTTTCTTCTCCTATCTAGTAGGATGGTCTAACTCTCCTGCTCTTGGTTGTGCATGAATAACTCCAAGTGCTATTGTTGATGCATTTACATGCACATGGAATATATTTTCCCAATATGGGAATACTAGTATTGGCGATGTTACCATTTTCTCTTTTAGAGTGTCCAGTCCTTGATGACAGACCTGCTGGACATAATGTCATTAATGTGTTGTCATTGATGTCAAACGATAGGATGGTATGCATAGATTAAATTTCAGGAGGGTTAGAGAATGAAGATCAAATCTCAGAAGAGATGATGTGATGAAACTCAGAAGGGAAATCGCATTGTAGAAACATGATTAGATCAAATTAGGACTGTTGAATATGAAAGCACCAGATCAACGACATGGATGGATTGTAGAAAGAAAAAGGATAATTAAAAAGAGTGTTATTCCCAATCCCGCAATAAGTCTAGACCGTCAAATTACAAGAGAAGGATCGTTGGAGGACTAGTCAATGATCAGATGAAATCATGATCGTTGATACATAAGCACCAGATCAACGACAGGGATAGATTGCGGAGAGAGAAAGGAGAATTGAACAACGTGTTATTTCCAATCCCATAATTATTATAGACCATCAGATCTTATAGATTCAAATATCGACGACTATGGTTGATCCACAAAACGATCAGATTAAGTCATGACCGTCAGATATGCAAGCGTAGATCAAGGGCAGGGATTGATTGCGGGGAGCGAAGGGAGAATTAAAAAATGTTCTAATTCCAATCCTGCAATTAGTCTAGACTATCGATCGTCACCCACCAAATAGATCTACGATTGGCATCAGTTCCACTACCAATGAGAAGTATTCCATTACAGAGCTCGACGATAGTTTAAACATCGTGATATTTGGGACCCCGCAATCATCCCTGATCGCTGATCTACTCCAGGACCATTCTTGACCAATGGATCAAGTTGAGTGGAAGGATAGGATAAACAAGGAAAAAGAGATGATATTTCGAATACCCAAATTCCCAATAGTCATTGGATCACTTTAAGTGAAAGGATAATATAAGCAAGGAAAAAGGGATGAGATTTTGAATACACGAATTCTCGATAGCTGTTGGATCACTTTAAGTGGAAGGATAGGATAAGCAAGGAAAAAGGGATGAGATATTGAATACTTGAATTCCCGATAGTTGTTGGATCACTTTAAAGTGGAAGGATAGGATAAGCAAAGAAGAAGAGCCGTTGGATTTAAACCAAGGAAAAAAAGCATCACATACATATCGAGCCATCGATCTAAGATCATGATCAACAAACAAAATTCATTTTGGGTTAAAATTTGTGAAGAGGTTACACTTTGGGGAATCTCACTTTGCAAGAATTGTGAAGTGGAGAAATCAAATTATCCAAATTCCCGAAGGCTGATGTTCCGAATTGAATCTCAATCGTCGATCTGAGATACATTTCAGGAAGTATCCTGACTGTTAGATCAAGGAGAAGAATATGTGCCACATCGGGAGATCTATGTCAACAGACCACGTCAACAAGGACAAAGTCAGATAATGACAAGTGTCAATATGAAATCGACATTTCAGGTATGTGTAAATCACGAATCTGAGTGACACGTGGAAGCCACTTGGTCCATGCCACATCATCAAGTTATGTCACTCCAAGAGTTTTACTTCAAGAGTTTCTCCACCAGCAAAATACCAGATTCCCGAAGTTCCAAAATGAACGAGAACCGTCCATTCAATTGTTGATCAAGTCCTGAACGATGATTTACTTGAAAGGCCTCTAATAAGCCTAGATCGTACATCTAAATAGAATATTGAATATTGACCGTCCGATCTGTTTCGTCGAAATATGATTAGGGAGATTTGAAAGGTTGTAAAGTCCCGAAGTCCTGAAGGATGAAGTACCAAAGAACACGGTCCCAACACTGGACATATGGGGGATAAAATAAACAAAGGGAGAAATAAGAAGGCAATTCTTAAATTTATAAGCCTGTGATTTTGTGCCTATGGTCACATATACATGGGTTGAATAAAGCGCCTCTGCAGAACTCGGTTTTTGCAAATATTTGCAGGAATATGGAATCAAGTTAAAAATAAATCGATCCATACCTATGATCGATTTACAAAAATCACTCTCACTAAATTAAAAGTGATTATTGTTAATGTTAAAATGAAGAGGTGATATGGTCCAAACAAAGGGACACAATGCATTATAACTCACGTTGTTTTGAAGAATATAAAATGAGAAATAATGGTGAGAAGAAGGGTCTCTGCAATCTAGATCAGAATATCAAAAGAAGAATCATATTCTAGGAAGGAAAGTTGAAGATACTTATGAAGTGAGGGTGGAAGGGAGGAACATGGAAGGATTCATATCCTTACTAAGAAAATTGTAAATTACAAGGTAGTTGGTGCTTCCTAGGGTTGGTGCCCTAAATACAAGGTAGTTGGTGCTTCCTGGGGTTGGTGCCCTAAATACAAGGGAGTTGATGTTTCTTAGGGTTGGTTCCCTAAATATGAGGGAGTTGGTGCTTCTTAGGGTTGGTTCCCTGAATAAGGGGATATGTGTCTCCTTGAGTTGGTGCTCTAAAGAGGATTGGTGTCCTTCACTATTCTTTATAAAAACCTTGTAATTTATGTTAAATATATTTATATAATTGATTTTGCATACAATTCATTGTTGATTTATTGTGGTGATCAATAAAATATAAAAAGTAACTGCTAATCATTGAAAAAGGGTAATACTGATTCACCCCCCCCTCTCAATATTCCAATAATTGGTATCAAATCAATGTTGCCTTCAGCACAATCTAACAACTGGAAAGTAGATCCTGAAGATGGATCAACAAGAGGGAATGTCTAACAACAAAGCACCATTGTTCAATGGAGAAGGCTATGCTCTATGGAAAATAAGAATGAAAAACTTCCTGTTGACTCTTGGTTTTGATATCTGGCAATCTGTTTAAGATGGTTACACTGCACCAACTACTCCACCCAAAGACGCTACAGGAAATAAAATCTGTAATGACAACTCAAGAGCATTTAATGGAATTCTAGGAGGGTTGACTAATTCTATATGTGTGAAGGTTATGCATTGTAAATCAGCCAAAGAAATCTCAGACAAGTTGGAGGTTGTATATGAAGGAGATGACAAAGTCAAGGAAGTCAAACTATAGACCTATAGAACTCAATTTGAAAATCTGAAAATGAAAGAAGAAGAAAATATTGTTGAGTACTTTCATAGGGTAAATGAAGTGGTTAACTATATCAGAGCGACAAGAGAAGAAATTACAGATAAACCTATTGTGCAAAAAATACTAAGATCATTACCTATGAGATATGATGCAAATATTTCTACAATTGAAGATAAAACTGATCTAAGCACACTCACAGTTGATCAACTTCATGAAATTTTTATAGCATATGAAATGAGAATAGGGAATGATAAATCAACAAAATATGAAACATGATTTAAAGCATTAAAGACAAAGATGAGGCAGGAGCAAAATACCAATGATGAGTTATCAGATATATCAGATGTAGAAGAGGCCAACATTATAAAGAAACTCCATAAAGGATTTGGAAAATATAAAGGAAAGTTACCTTTCAAATGTTTCAACTGTGGAAGAATTGGACATTTTTCCAACAAATGTCCCTATCCCATACAGGAGGAAAATGATGAAGAAATTCACAACCAGGAAAACCAATACAAGAAGAAATTTTATAAGAAAAAGAAAAAATTCTACTCTGAAGAAGAGAACAACCCTTCAGACATGAGTGAAGATGAAAATTCAGAGTTTTTTTTTATGGGAATGAAAACTCAAGATGATAAACATTCAAAAGATGAAGAATAAGGGAACATTCAAGAAGAAATCCTTAGTGTAATTGAAGAACTAGGAAAAACTAAAAAACAAAATAAGGTATTAAGAAGAGAGATTCTAGATATTAAAGAAGCTACTAAATCAAGAGAGAGGGAAGTTTCCAAAACCCTAAAGGAATCATAACAGACCATTAGTGATTTGAATTCCCAGTTCCTGGAAGGTAATAAAACTGAAGAAATCATTTTAAAACAACTCAGTGATAAAAAAAACAAGCATGTGAGAAACTAGAAGTTGAAATCAAGTTGCTAAAAAGTGAACTTGAGAAAGAAAAGAAGAGATCAAACTTTGGAAATAGTTCAAAGATCTTGGATGAAATTCACAGTAGCCAAAGGTTACCATACAACAAGACTGGTTTGGGATACACCCAAGACTCAACTTCTACATCACAAGGATTTGTCAAAAGACCAAATAGTTATGCAGATGCTCTAAAGGGACCCTTAAGAAAATAAGATAATAAGGCAAATATAATACCATTGAACATTGTTCCACATAAGCAAAAATCAACATTCCCTACTAAAGTAATAAATGACAGGAAGAATACAAAAACCAGAAGGAATCCCCTTAATAAATATCTATTCATTGGATATTGTTACTCTCACAATAATTCTGGACATAAGGAAGTACACTGCAAATCTTATGGACAATACAATAATAGAAATGTCCATAGATATAAGAACAATAGGTACAATACAGAGAAGAGAAACTACAACTCATTTACTCATTTTCAAAACTTCAATATTGAATGTAGAAAATGAAACAACTATGGTCATAAACCCAAAGTATGTAGATTACCAATGCAATCCCTAAAAATAGGAAACCCTAACAAACAAAATAAGAAGACATGGAAAAAAAATATGAAGTACCAAACAAGAAAGATGATGAAATATTGCTCCTGAAATTAATGAAGTTAATAATAGGAGAATGGTGGGTAAAAATTCTAATAAGGAATATAATAATCAAAGCTATGCATACAAAGTAGATCAAACTCAAGATATCAAAACTTCTAAAGAAAAATATGACACAAATCCAAAACTTGATAATGCCATACAAGAAAATTATCCATTACCCAACAAATGGAAATTAATAGAGGAATATTCTCAAGACAAGGATAAATAAGCTTCTAGTGCACATAATAGTGACGTTGATGATGAATCTCCAACAATAGAACAAAAAGAAGAATTGAGTGATTATTATCTCAAAAAAATTTCAAATATATTTTAATGGTACACTGAAACTCCTTCTCAAAGAAAAATTAAAAACAAAGAAGGGAAGGAGAATTTAGGGAAGAGCTAAAATCCATTTCTGTTGATAGTCCTATGAGCATTGAAGCACATAAAAATAATATGATCATCGAAAGCATCATGGTTTAATGATATAACTCTATGCAAGATCTGACATAGTTTATTGCAAGTATTTATCTGACCAGGAATGGTGTAGGTTATGTATTGGTCTCATAATGGTTACAAGTGGACAAAACTCTAAATGGAAGTTACTATGTGAGCAAGAAATGGAATGAATGAAAAATTATGCAGCAGTGAGGTGATGATGAAAGATAGATTAAGTAAAAATCTAAAAATGAAAAGACTGGATTTTTTTTTTCCAGGGACAGTGGTATACATGACATCCTATAGAAATGACAGGGGGGTAGATCTTGTCAAGAAGAACTTCCCCTTTATAACAAAGGGGAAGAGAAGTTAGAAGCATAGAGAGAAGATTTACAGGGGGAGTCATTCAATTATGGTAGGAAGATCATGATTGCAGGGGGAGTTACTAGAGTTCAGATATTGATCAATAGCATATAGACAGACATATCATAGGAGGACAAATCCTTTTCCATTGATGTCAAAGGGGGAGACTAACTTCAGAGGAGAGAAGCATCATCATAGGGGGAGATTGTGTATGAAGTTGGTGTGTTTCCATCAATGAAAAAGTGGGATATTGTTGGACATAGTGTCATTAATGTGTTTTCATTGATTTCAAATAGTAAGGCAATATGCAGAGATTAAATCTCAGGAGGGTTAGCAAATGGAGATCAAAGATCAGAAGAGATGACACAATGAAAATCAGAAGGGAAAGCAAATTGTAGAAACATGATAATATCAAATCAGGACTGTTGAATAGACAAGCGCCATATCAATGACAGGGATGGATTGCAGAGAGAAAAAGGAGAATTAAAAAGTGTGTTATTCCCAATCCCACAATCAGTCTAGACCGTCAGATTACAAGAGAAGGATCGTTGGAGGACTAGTCAATGATCAGATCAAATCAAAATCATTGATATGCAAGCGTCAGATCAACGACATGGATAGATTGCAGAGAGAGAAAGGAGAATTAAACAAAGTGTTATTTCCAATCCCGCAATTATTCTAGACTGTCAGATCTTATAGATTAGAAGATCGACAAATATGGTTGATCCACCGAATGATCAGATTAAGTCGTGACCATTAGATATGAAAGTGTAGATCAAGGGAACAGATTGATTGTAGAGAAAAAAGGGAGAATTAAATTTTTTTCTAATTCCAATCCCGTAATTAGTATAGACCATTGATCGTCACCTGCCAAATAGATCTACGGTTAGAATCATTTCCACTACCAACAAGTAGTTTTCCATTGTGGAGCTCGACGATAGTTTTAAACATCATGCTAGTTGTGGCCCCACAATCATCCCTGATCGTTGATCTACTCCAGGACCATTCTCGACTGATGGATCAAGTTGAGTGGAAGGATAGGATAAGCAAGGAAAAAGGGCCGAGATTTCAAAAACTCGAATTCCCGATAGTTGTTGGATCACTTTAAGTGGAAGGATATGATAAGCAAGGCAAAAGGGTTGAGATTTCAAATACCCGAATTCTCAAATTCCCGATAGGCGTTGGATCACTTTAAGTGGAAGGATAGAATAAGAAAGGAAAAAGGGATGAGATCTCAAATACCCAAATTCCCGATAGATGTTGGATCACTTTAAATTGGAAGGATATGATAAGCAAATAAGAAGAGACGTTGGATTTAAACCAAGGAAAAGCATCATCGTAGACAGATCAATCCGTTGATCTAAGATCATGATCAACGAACAACATTCATTTCGAGTTAAAAATTGTGAGGAGGTTATACTTCATGGAATCTCACTTCGGAAGAATTGTGAAGTGGAGAAATTGAATTACCCGAAGTCCCGAAGGCTGAAGTTTCGAAGTCACTCTCAACCGTCGATCTGAGATACATTTAAGGAAGTATCCTGACTGTTAGATCAAGGAGAAGAATATATTTCACATTAGGAGATATACGTCAGTAGACCACGTCAAAAAAGACACAGTTAGATAATTACATGTGTCAATATGAAATCGACATTTCAGGTACGTGTAAATCATGAATTTGAGTGATAGGTGGAAACCAATAGATTTGTGCCATGTCATCAAGTGATGTCACTCCAGGAGTTTTACTTCGGGAGTTTTGCCACCAACAAAATCCCAGAGTCCCGAAGTTCCAAAATGAATGAGAACTGTCCATTCAATTGTTGATCAAGTCCTGACCGACAATTTACTTGAAAGGTCTCTGATAATCCTGGATCATGCATCTAAACGAAGGATTGAATATTGACCATCCGATCTGTTTCGACAAAATCTGATTCGGGAGATTTGAAAGGTTGCAAAGTCTTGAAGTCCCAAAGGACGAAGTATCGGAGAACACAGTCCCAACATTGGACATATGGGGGATAAAAGAAACAAAGGAAAAATAAGAAGGCATTGCTTAAATTTATAAGCCCGTGTTTTTATGCCTATGGTCACATATAAATGGGTTGAAGGAAGCGCCTCTGCAAAACTCAGTTTCTACAAATATTTGCAGAAATATGGAATCGAGTTAAAAAGAAATTGATCCATACCTGTGATCGATTTACGAAAAGCACTCTCAGTAAATTAAAAGTGATTATTGTTAATGTTAAAATGAAGAGGTGCGATGGTCCAAACAAAGGGACATTGTGCGTTATAACTCACGCCATTTTGAAGATTATATAAATGAGAAAGAGTGGTGAGAAGAAGGGTCTCTGCAATCTAGATCAGAAGATCAAAAGCAGGAGCAGATTCCAGGAAGGAAATATGAATATACTTATGCAGTGAGGGTGGAAGAGAGGAGCATGGAAGGATTTGTATCCTTACTAAGAAAATTGTAAATTACAAGGGAGTTGGTGCTACCTAGGGTTGTTTCCCTAAATACAAGGGAGTTGGTGCTTCCCAGGGTTGGTTCTCTAAATACAAGGGAGTTGGTACTTCCCAGGGTTGGTGCCCTAAATACAAGGAATTGGTGCTTCCTAGGGTTGGTGCCCTAAAGACAAGGGAGTTGGTGCTTCCTAGGCTTGGTGCCCTGAAGAAGGGGATCTGTGTCTCCTAGAGTTGATGTTCTAAAGAGGATTGGTGTCCTTCACTATTCTTTATAAAAACCTTGTAATTGATGTTAAATATATTTATATAATTGATTTTGCATACAATTCATTGTTGGTTTATTGTGGTGATCAATAAAATATAAAAAGTAACTGCTAATCATTGAAAAAGGGTAATACTGATTCACCCCCCCCTCTTAGTATTCCAACAAGTCCTCATTCCACTGAAATTTACTATATTTCCTCAACAATTTCTCCATCGACACAGTGATTTGTGCATACCCTTTTATGAATTTCCTGTAGTAGTCTGTGTCTCTCAATGTTTCTCTCAATTGACGTATTGATTTCAGTGGTGGTAGATTAACAATCACTGCAATCTTGGAAGGATCTATTAGCAAAGCCTTTTTGCACACTATATGGCCCAATAGTATCCCAAAAGGTGTCCCAAAGATGCACTTCTTGATATTTAATGATATATGACACTTCTTGCATCTTTCCATCACTATCCTTAATACCTCTACATGGTCTTTCAACAGACTATAGACTGTCCAATCATCCAGATATACCTCTAAAAAATGGTGGATGAATTATTTGAACGTAGTTATGACCACTCTTGAGAATATTACTGGTGCATTCTTTAGTCCAAAAGGAATGGCTGTGTACTGGTAGGACCCCCATTTTGTGGAAAAAGTGGTCTTGTACCTATCTTTTGGGGCTATCTTGATCTGATGGTAGCATGAGAATCCATCTGTGAATGAGTATGCTTCCTAGCCTCCTACATTCTCTAATACCTCATCTGTGAAAGAGGTAGGGAAATGGTCATGTAGGAAAGCATCATTCAACTTCCCCAGGTTGACACATATTCTTATACCTCCCTTCTTCTTCTCCTGAACTACCATAGGGCTTACCCATTCATATTCCTCAACTAGTTCTATGATTCCAACCTCCAACCTCCTGTCAATTTCTTCTTTTACTTTCTACTTATAAATTGGGTTCAGTCTATATGGTCATTGTTTGACTGATCTAGCCTCAGATTTGAGAGGTATCTTCATCTTTCCTAGCTCTCCTTCTATGCCTTTCATATCTGTAAAGGTTTTTTGGAACAAGTCATTGTACTCAAGCAATAACTTTTTTATGCTTTCTATTGTTTTCTCATCCCAGTAGTCTCCAATGTTGGCCATTTTGGGATTCTTAGTTGTCCCAATGTTGACTTTCTTCACCTTGATCAACGCAAAAAACACTTCTGATTCCAGAGGTGGACCTTCCACCCCTCCTTCACCTTCAACTTTTGTAATCTGAATGTTGTGCAGGTCATATTCATCTGGTCCTTCTTCCTGCACATGGTAGCATGACAATAGTTCTTTCATTGTTTGTTTGTTCTGTTGTTGATATTCTGTCATAAGTTCAACTTCTGGTTCCTTAATGAATATCACCCCTATGATTTTTTTGAGTGTTGAATCTATGTTGGAGTTATCATGTTCAAATGAGAAAGTGACTACAAAATTCGGCTGTAACACTGTCCAGTATGCAGTGCCTCTGCACAGTTCCTAGTCTATTTACCAATTTGTTGGAATCCTTTCCAGTGTGTGAATAAAGTGACGAGGCCATTCGTATGGTTGTGTCATTTTCCATAGTGTTCTGTACTTATCCAAGTGTTATGATGGTGTCCCCTATCTTTCATACCTGTACAATTGACTGCTTCCTTTTTCTGTGCCAAATTTGATGCACAGTAATCGCTTACAATTGTACCAGTCCTTGATTGTCTCTGTGTGCACCCCACCATCGTGAAAGTGTTTCCTTGAGTACTGTGTTCATAGATAAGAGCCTTTGATTTTATAACACTTCATATTCGTATCTTGTGAGGAATTCCTCTATTTCATTCACCCCATGAAAGCTGGGAGGTTCTCTTATCTCTGTATGCACCCATATTACTGCACGGTCTATTCTTGCTCACCTTCTTGTGGAGACTTCATGTAATCTCTGATGCCAATTATCAAACCTTGTATCTGAGTCTGACGTGCATGATGTGATACTTATCCAACTAAGTACCCCATCCACATTTGGATTCACATAATCTTCTTCTCGCATGGTGGTTCTGTATATCTGGTTAATTTCCTCTAGGTCTAAACAAGTGGGTTCTACAAACCTTTCTCCTTTTGATGGATCCAATGGAACAATGACTCTGTACTCGTCTGACTTGAAATTCATATTCATTTTTTTTAGATTGACTATGGCCTGATTATCAAACACCCAATCCAATCCAAGTAATGATGGATAAGGTGTTGTACCATCCAAAATTTCTATCACCTCGAAATCGGCTTTAGTGCACACTCCATCTAGATCTACTGTCACACCTTTTAACCTTCCAATTGGCATAACCCTGTGTTGATTTGCTAGTTTCAGCTGAAGAAGTGAATACCCTAATGTGGGATCTCCCATACATTTCCATGTCTTCTTGGGTAATACATTCACTTCAGAGCCTAAATCTAGTATGATATCCCCCATGTTGAAATCTCCAATGTTGGCGTTCAATCCAAATTCTCTTCTTGTTCTCCTCCTTGTATGTAGATGATTAACTGCTTTATGTTCGAGCTTTCCCTCTACTTCTGTGATACATCTTTCTCCCATATTTTGTAACACTCTAACAAATGATGGATCATTTAGTAGTTTAACACAAGATCACAGAAAATACTTTATGGTACTTACTTGTCCTATAGACTGTGCTTCATTAGTGTGATCCAACAATGAAGGCATATCATATGTTGGTACATCCTAATTATACTATGTATTTGATGTGGATGTAATGTACGGCTTCAATAATTCTTTTCTGGATTTCTTGAATATCTCATTTTCTTCTTGCGCATCCAATTGCTTTTGTGGTTCAATGTTCTTCTTTACTCTTTGGTGTTGTGCTGGATCTTGTCTTACTGCTTCATCTCCTGTCTTTTCTCCTCTGCACGTAACTATGTTGATATTTATTCCATCATCCCTTTCTTCTGCAGAAATCCAGTAAACATTCTGATTTTTCTGATTTCTCTTTTCCTAGATCTTTCCCAATAATGTCGAACAATCTTTTGTGTCATGATCGAATGCACAAAAATACTTACATGTCATAGGTGGAAGTGGACATTCTCTTGCATAGTGTCCTGGTTATTGAAAGTTATGGCATACAATCGGTCCTCTTCCTCTTCCAATTCCTCCTCTACCTCATCCTCCACCTATGTAGCCAATTTGATCTCCTCGTAGTGTGTTGCACTGTGGCACCTAGTTATACTGCGCGAGATTATGATGTGGTTGCACGGTATTGTACTGCGGTTGCACAATGTTATATTGTTGTGGCATGATGTTATATGTGTCTGGTGCTTGGTTGAATTGTAGTGAAAATTTCCCTGTCATCATTTATTCTTGCACCCTATAGGTGTCTGATGTTCTTTCCCTCATCAACTCCATTGTCCTGCAATCTTTGTCATCATGTCCTACTGACTTGCAAAAGTTTCAATACGAAATCTTAGGAACTATCTGGTATTTATGCATCATTGGGAAATGATATGGATCATGCCCTTATGTCTTAAAAATATCACACCATATTCCTCCTGATGGAAAAGGGTTTGGAAGTCCTATTGCCATGTATTGTACGAATGTTGGGAATTTGTTCTTATGGTGTCCTTCTATCCTAAATGTGGTACACCAAACAACTTCTCTTTTGTCCTTATCCCTATTATGGTTTAATTGAAATGTTATATTCTTTAGGTCTTCCTTGAGCTCCTCTATTGTTGAATCTATTTTTTGATATTGGTTCTCTTCTAGTTGCAAGGCTGCCTGTAGAGCCTCTACCTGGGTCTGAAACTTCTGTTGTCTTAAGGGGTATTTCAAATGTGGTAGCAATGAATTGACTAACAGATGCCTATGTTGCATATCTGTCATGACATACTTCATCTTTCCATTCAATCATTTGAATATCTGGTCTATCTCCTAGACATATTCTCTTGGTTTCTACCTGATCTCTATCATCTCATTCATGTACTGATCCTCTAAGCTAGGCTTATAGAAATCATTTATCAACAACTTCTTGATATCCACAATCGTTTTGGTTGTTCCTGGTGGACTATTTGAAGCTAATATCATGTACCAATACAGTGCATGGCCTCTTAGCGTGATGGATAACTACACAAGTTTAGTGTCCTCATCTGTGATATGTTTTTCTTCCCAGATATTTTTAGAGATGAACAAGTGCTTCTCAAGGTCCTCCGACGCCTCTCCCTTGAATTTTGGTAACATGATGGTGGGATCATGTCCTGCCATCTTGAATGATGAACTACTATCTCCATGTGGTGTATATCCTTGACTAATGCTTCCTGAGATGGCTCCCACAGTCGTTTCTCCCTGTGTATATGTACTTCCTACTGTGTTTCTTCCACTGAAATTCAGTTGTCTAAATGGTAGTGTTCTTTCTAGTGTATTAGTCGCACATGGGTTTATGGGTTCCACATTCACACAGATATGGATAGGATTTCTACCTCTAGTTTCTTCTCTTGGACCTCTTCCCTTCCTTTCATATGCTTCATGCAGGATTTCCTCAATATTCTACACAACCCAAAGATCCTCTACCTTTTCTTCATCACTTGCCAAGCCTTCCCTCGCGACTATGGCTCTCTTCTTATTGTTTATATTATATTGGTAGGGTACTCCACTGCGCTTTCTTCCAGCTGTTTCCATGATCTGCTTGATCTGGTCTTCCTCCATCATGATTTGATCCATGGCCTCCTCCTTCTTTCCTTTATCCATCTCTTCCTCCATTTCTTCGTCTCTTGTCAGTTCTTCCCCCCTTCCCCCATGCACGTAGGGAAGTTTAGTTGTCTGAGGCCATTTTCATTACAACTTTGTTATATAGTAACATATTGATGGAAGTTTACAATGATCCGATATACCTCCCTCAAGGTCCCTTCATGAACTCTTGCTTTGCTATGTTGTAAGACTTTGCAATATCTATTGCAAATTCTGTGATAAATCCTGCAACAATGATGTCTAACTAGAAATCTATTGCACGTGTAAACTTATTTTCAACTTGTTGTAACTACATGATCTCAGCAGGATTCCATTCTAACTGTTTGATCCAATTTGTAGAGTGGTTGTCTTTCAACCTCAATACCCACTCCTGAAACACATGCGGGAAATCACAAAAAAATACTTCATGCAAGTTGCTGAATATGTATTTGTCCAAATATTTGCGTGGTGTTAACTTCAAGTTTCTGTTATCTTTCTACGCAAATTCTAACTCCTTTGTTTTCAACCATCTCTCGATCTCCATCTTCATTGGGTTCCATGGTCTCAATGTCCCCTTTTATATTTTCATTCTTTTAATATTGTGTCATCAGATCTTCATGACTCTCCAATAGATCTCATTCACTCAATCTCTTCTTGTTCCAACAAGCAATGGAACCATTTGTTGGTTTCTACTTTATCTACTCTGATCTTACTTTAATGTCATAAGTTGATCGAGGTTTAGATTTAAACAATCTTCCAACAAAATCTCTCTAAAACTATCGGCCCTCATGTTAAACTAGAAGGAAACAAAATGCACAAGATGTGTTGCGCAGTCTCACTTGAGATAGTCTTGTGGGTGGATGCAATGCTCAGATGCCTGCATCCTTGGAATGAATGGGGATCTACGATTAACCTAAGTTCCCTTTTATCATTCACTAGTTCATACATCTAGATTCATTACACTGTCATTCTTACTCGTGCATGTAAAATATCAAATCTAACTAATTCCTTTATTCATTATCTAACATCTGATCATCAACATCAGAGAAGATACATAACATTCAGTCACACAACGCAGGGTCTATCATGGTTCACCCCTCCTGGGCTACGTCCACAAATATTTGGTTATTCTTCTCTTTTATTATCTTTGATTCCAACCTACAATGCCACACACATTACAACTCTTCCTAAATACAAGTCAAGATCTTACAATGAGGCAGACTAGATCACACCAGGATCCTCAACCTGCGATCTAACCCTCAAAATCTATCTTAATCTCTCTTCCCAACTCAACAACTTACAAATTTAGATCAGACTTATAGTCACATTAAGAAATAACAACTACTAACAATGGTTGAACATGCTAGCCTTCAACCAACCCCAAACCAACAACTTACCTAAACCTCCTAGGTACCTATTTATACATATTTTTGGCTTACCAACCATTACATTGTATTACCAAAACCCTCCTCTTATGCATGCACATTCGCCTCCCACGTTGTGCCTTTCCCTCAAAGTTGGCCTGCACCCAACATTCCATGAGATCCTTTTCTCATCGAGGTTCTTGGATTTCTTAAGTTGATCCCACCACATGGCTGCCTTTCCTTGGAAGTGGTAGGTGGAAAATATAGCTTCTACCCGAGATGGGTAATCATGCAACTGTAAATATTTATTCATTTCCAATAGCTAGGTATCTACCTCTTCTCCTTTCTTGTGCTCACCATTGAAAGTAGGTGGCTTGATTTTCCTGATTTCACCTTGAAATATGTCTACCTCAGGCCTTCTTCTTTGCCTTCGAACAAGAGACACACTTGGGATGCTCCCTGGCCCTGAGCTTGCATGAGTTCTTCTAGTGGACTAAATTGGAGAATGATGGTGCCTACTCATGCTTCTTTAAGGCCTATCACTTCCATCGTCATCCATTTTTCTATGGAATCTAGATACTAATACTTGTCTATCACAAGTTGCTTGATTGGTTCCAAAATACTTGTTGAATTACTTGTGCAACATAGTTAAGATCTTAAGTATATCTTCTTGAGCCTTCATAATCCTTTCATTATCATCCCTGTAGCTCTGCACTTCCCTATGCAAACTTCTCATAGTGACATGCTCTTTCCTATCTCTTCTTTGATTTGACTCTGTCTTAGCATTCTCCATGTTGACATGCATACCTCTGATATCTTCCTCATGGTTGAAAGATCCTTGAACATATTCCATAACTCTGGTCCTCATATAAGAACTAAAGTTTCTTTCTATAGCTCTAATTTTGCAAGAAATCTGCATGTCATAACTATTGTTACAACATGCATAATATAAATAATTTCATTAATTAGAATACATGTTATTTCCTCGTAAATTTATGAAGGACACATTTCATTATTTCACACTATGATTCTCTAGATACATTCCTCTATGAAATATCTTTCCAACGACTGAAACCTTTCCCAAAATTGAGCTCTGGTTTGAAATTTATAGCCTTCCGAACTTTTTGGGGGGGGCCTTTGGTAAATGACCATCCCCTTTGGCATGTGGCATCCACATAGCTTCACTTCTCTCACGCCATATGACATGGAACTATCATGACCTCAGTCGTCATCCTCTTATGATGACGTTCCTGTTGGTTGTAGGGAATATCTCTCGATCTTTGTGAATACCAAGACTTCGACCCTCCATCGTTCTTGTACAAGTCTACAACATCTCCAGAGACCCAAAGTCTCGAAGTCTCCTTTTGCTCCAAAATATATGGTGGGGATCGATCCACCCTTAGATATGAAGGTTGAGATTTATCTGCACTTAACACAAGGTTTAGACTTAGCAAGGGAGGTTCCACACTTAACTCACGAAAAATCCCATGACGCCATGTGGAACCATCTAGGTACGCCACATCACAATAGTTTATGTGGGCCCATCAAATCAGAGTTAGATACTTCAACATGGAAAACTTCAGTGCTTCGATACTTCGAGATTTCGCAACTTTGCGTCCCTTATAGTTCTTAACCCAAGAATTACTGAAGGGTTTTCTACTAGAGAGTTCATAAAGTAGAGATGATTTTTTGCTATCATTTGATGGTATCAATTACTATATCCTTCCATTATATTCGATCTAACGGTTGAGAAGGGTCTTGAAGGATCCTTAGATCTATGGCCCACGTTACTTCACAACTTCGGTATTTGGGGATTTTGGCCATTTAACACCTTTTTACTACCATAGTGGGTCAAGGTCAAATTTAATCGTAGTGTATATCCAATGGTTAGGAAGGATCTATAAGGTCCTTAGATATACAACCCATGTTACTTTTTGACTTCGACATTCAGGGATTTTGACCGTTTGACACCTTTTTAGTACTGGAGTGGGTCAATGTTGAATTTGACCATAGTGTATATCCAACATTTAGGAAGGATTCTGAAGATCCTTAGATCTATAGCTCATGTTACTTCGTGACTGAAAATATGGTCAGGGTTTAGCGATAAAGCAAATCCCATGGCAAATGATAGGATACCGCCAATTGTCGTTCAATCATCCAATCACTGTTTGGACTGGTTTCGTTCGACGAGATTTGAATGTTGTGAAGTTCCAACATCCCGAAGTTTTGGACCTACGAAGTCCCAAGGCCTGGAAGGATTAGCTCCCTTGTACAACCCCCAATTTAATCCTAGTCGTTGATCCCATCAACCTTTCAAATGGTTGATCCTTAGTAATTTTAAAATTTATCATGATGAATCTCGACTGTCAATCATGAGATCAAACACGATCTCAACCGTTGATTCTCCAAAATATCTGTAACTCTATAAGTGACAATTAAAACTTGAATTTTGACCATTCCAGGTTGAATTTTAATCTAAAACTTCACTGTCTTCTCCATTAACCCTCTCAAACTGTCTGAATTCATTAAAACTCAAATTTCACTCACAAAATTGGGGATCTCTCTCTAAAATCTCGGTTTCCCCCCAAATCGGTCACATACAAAATCTACAAAAATGAATTTCATGAATTCACAACCATCTTGGCCCATATAAGCCTTTTGTTTGAACCAGAAGCTCTGATACCATAATGTAACGCCCCCCAACCCATCTAAGTGACATTATAGTGCAAAATACTCTTAAAAATGAAATTTATGCTAACTAAATTAATTCATTTACAGTTAGTTGATTTATGGTAGCTTACAACTATGAATTAAAATAGATTTAGCTACTATCTACAACCACAAAATAGATGCATCTACCACATGCTAATAATCAACATGATATGAAGCTAAACAACTCATTACAACAACATATAAATCACTTCCAAATACACAAAGTTCATGCACAACAATTAAGCACATATTTAACATAACAAAAAGATAAAACACTTTTCTTTTCACAACAGTTGTTCAACTAGCTTCTTGGGAAGGACATTCCACCCAACCATAGACTGACTGTTTCAAATCTCAATAGCCATTCACCCCCAAGCTGAGTCTAGAAATCCACAAAAGAGGTTGCTCTCTCACAATCCACTCACAACTCATAAAACTCTCAACCCAATTGATAATTTCCTACAACTATCCCAATTTTCCACCATCTCTCTTCCTATTGACCTGTCCAACCCAAGGAATGTACCCCTTCACCGATATTAGTCCCTCAAGAGTTCCATTCATTTATCAGGGTCTCTCTGGCACATGCAACTAGGAATCTCTCAGCTGGTAACTCAAGGGAAACTGCTACTAGGAAAAGTATCAACAACTCAACAACAACCACTTTATGTTTTAGTGCAACTCACACACGATTTCACTCTTCAGGTCTGAAAACCTGACTCTTCAATTTTCCATCTCCAATTCGCTCCAATTATGCTCCATCTTTCTCTAGAATTATCCCTTCATGGTTGCAACAACTTCCAACCTTGTTTCTTTCTCTCATGCACCAAAACTCAATGTCTAAAAAATTCTATCCCCCAACCATATGGATTTCCTCTCTTTGGATTTCCTTTCTTGACTCACACTCTTCCCCGATATGATTGTACTTAAACCCTATGTGCCCAATAACTTTGGAATGTGACCACTCACACCCACCCTCTTACATGTATTCAATGATTGGCTTTGGGAACACTCAATAAAAAATGGGAAGGTTCATATACAATAGGAATTTTAGGAAAACTGGGTTAAATTAATATACATGGGTATTTCCCCCTTGGACCCCTCTTGGTCATTATCCTAGACACTCCCCTCTCTTGTGGATTAATTCAACCCCCATCCATGTCCCCTTAGCATATGACATCACATTTTTATTAATAAAACAAGGAAATACAATTCACATATTACTTTGCTTGGCCATAGCCACATATTATATCTACATAATCATTAATTAAACTGGGGATTATAGTGGGAATGTTACAAATATACCTTCATTAGCAGGTGCAAGGTACATTTTGAATTTTGATGATGATTTATCTTACTTTACATGGGTGTACTTTTTGAAGAATAAGAACCTTTTCTTTGAAAATTTTAAGGAGTTTTCAGCCTTTGTTGAAAAGAAATGTGGCCGACCCATCAAATGCCCGAGATCAGACAATGTTGGAGAGTATGTCAATCAACCCTTTAAAGAATACCTGCTTCGATCTAGTATTGACTAGAAATGGTTGGTTCCTCACACACCTCAGTAGAATGGCATCGTAGAATGAAATAATCAAACATTAGTTGAAATGGATATATGTATTTTACATGATAAGGATATGCCTCCTCGCTTCTAGGTTGAAGCGGTGTACTGTGAAAATTATCTACTCAATCGCATCTCGACCATAGATATTCCTTCCATGACTCCAGTTGAATGATGGTATGAGAAGAAAACATTCTTCGACCACCTCCATGTGTTTGTAGTTGTTTCCTGGGCTCACATTCTTGATGATTGCTGAAAGAATTTGGATGTAAAGAGTCATGCTTGCATCATGATGGACTAATTTGAAGATTCCCTAGCCCATCAACTATTTGATATTGTTAAACTACAAATTATTATCAGATGTAATGTATGATTTGATGAGAAGTCTTCTGGCATAAAGTTGTTGAATTACTCTTTTGTATTTCTTCAAGATGATCCCTTTGATGTTGTCTCTAACACTAGTTCTCTTGTTCCATAATTTAGTACTTTGACTGGATAGTCAAACATTCTTCCTGTTTCAACTGAATCGTTGACCTTTGATTCGACTAGTCCATCATCCTTTGTTTCAACTGGTCTGTCGAATGAAACCTCTTTGAAATTCGATCGACCTACTGAAGTGAATTGTAGTTAACCTATTTCTTGTCTAAATAGATGGGATGCCATGATAATTGAGGTTGCTAGAGCTAATGCCGGAGATGCCTCATGTGGAGGACAAACTCGAAGTCAAAAGCAACATGCAAATGTTTACTTGATGACTTGTGTAATTCAAACCTCTAATCCTATTTCCTACTCAGATGTTGAAGGACGAATTGAATGGGAGCATTGCATGTAGACATAAATTGATTCTTTGTCGAAGAATCACACTTGGGACTTAGTTCTTCGACAAAAAATAAAGAACATTGTGAAGTGTTGATGGGTCTATAGGACCAAATTTACCTTTGAAGGTGTTGTTGAGAGACATAAAGAATGCTCGTTGCGAAGGGAGTTTTTCAACAAGAAGGTATCGACTACACTGAAACCTTTGCCCCCTGTTGCAAAGATGAACTCTATTCAACTGATTCTTTCCCTTGCTGCTTGTTTTGGATGGAAAATCCATTAGATGGATGTGAAGAGTGCCTTTCTTCATGGAGACCTATCTAAAGAAATTTTCATGGAACAACAACCATGTTTTGTGATAGATTCAAATTTGGTTTGTCAACTCAAAAAGTCACTTTATGGTATGAAGTAGGCTCCTCGATCTTGGTATGCAAAGATCGACCGTTTCTTTCTTTTACTTGGTTTCAAATGATGTGAATCTGATCACAACTTGTATGCACTCCATACCAATGGAGACACCTTAATTGTTGTTGTATATATAGAAGACGTACTCATTACCGAAAATGATAATGATCTCATCCTTGGATTGAAGAAACAACTTGTCGACTCCTTTGACATTGTTATCACACAATTTGTACTTGCCCAAAATACCAAGGCAAGTGGATACATAATTGGTGTAACTGGGAATAACCTATCATTGTCACCTTAATAGGAGATCCCTTTCTATTTAGGAGTATGCCAAGACTACCCCAAGGGAGACGTCCTCAATGACTTGGGGGGTTTGAGAAGGATAAGGAATGTAACCACAAGGAAATCCTTCCCCTCTCACAGATCACTCAAGTCAAAGGGTTATAGATATGAAGCAAATAAATAATATTATGTACATGCCCATAACAAGACAACAAGGAAAAAATGGGCACTTTCCAAGTGGGGATATTTTCCTGGCGTGGTGACCAGTGGTGACAACGTTACCCACAAGCACTTCATGGAAATGAGAAGTTTGTCTCATGATGAGACCCCTTTTCTCTTGGCTATTCCACCAAGAGCCACTACCCCGGTTTGGTGATCAGATGGATGGTAATGTCATACCACTACATGCCCATGGACCTAATAAGCCGACTCATGACGAAACCTCATATCTTCCAACTAGACCTTGAGTTTTATTTTATCTTATGGGTCCCCTTTTATTATCGAGAAGCCTTTTATTTCTTTCTCGGGAATCCCTAGGCGAAGCATCTCAAAGGTTTTATTTTGAATTTTAACTATTTCCAACTACTTTTACCCTCTGGGCCTTTCGCCCCTTCTTCCCACAAGGTAAGGTACAACCCTTCCTAGTGTGGCAACTCCAATGCCCGAACCAAGGTAGGGGAATATGAGAGGGATAATGATGAAAAATGGTAAGTATGGAAGGAATGGACGATGACCTTTCATAGACCCACCTAGTGGCAACTCATCCTAAAGGGAACCATCTTACTAGGGAATTCTATCACCTCCCTAGGTATGAACAAGTTAAAGATCATAATTTCCAAGGAAATGTTATGAAATAAAGGATATTTCAGTGCAACATATTCCAATGCTTCAAAAATAAGAGTGACACATACCATGATACCCTGACTCATTACCTCATGGAGCAAGACCCACTGCTACTTTAGGACCGGGCTGGTGGGATGGATGTTGTTGTTGCTGATAGATGGGATGCACTGAAGAAAAGATGGGCCCTTCGAGGCTAAGATCAAGTCGTATGGCCCTCAATACTCCATGTCTAGGACCTATGGGCCTTGAGACATAATCTCCTTAGTTATCCCTAGGATAGGGGATAAAAAACATGACAAATCTTGGTACTCTGCATTGTTTTTTGGGTCTTCAAGTATTACCACTTTGTGATGGATTTTTCATTTCTCAGTGTAAATATGTGAAGTATTTGTTAACATGTTTTAAGATGGCTAATTTCATTCCTCTTGTTACTCCTTTTCAGTCTGGAGTAAATCTCACCAAAACATGTCAAACTCCTATAGTCGAATCTACTCTTTATCGAAAATTGGTTGACATTATTATTTATATTACTTATAGTCGACTTGGAATTTCCTTTATTCTTAGTGTAGTTTCTCAGTTTATGTAGAACCCTAAAGAAAGCCACTGGAAAATTGTCAAATGAATTGTTCAGTGTCCTAAGGGTACCACTCATTTTGGTATCAAGTATTGTCGAAGTTCAGATTCGTTGGTCAACTTCACTGACTCCAACTGGGCTAGCGACAATGATGATCATAAGTCCACTTCTAGCTGTGTGTTTCACTATAGCACTAGACCATTGGTGTGGTCATGCAAGAAACAAAAGGTAGTCTCCATGTTGACTATGGAAGCATAATATAGTGGTGCATGGAATTTTTATTCTCTCGCATCCACTCTTCACCTCACCCTTCTCCATCTCCCAACACTTAGAATTATTTTTAAAATTTTCATCCACTCTCCTTATACCTCCACACCACTTCACTCCAAACTTAGATTACTTTATATTCTTCATGGATTCATATGATAGCAGGTTCATAAATCTTCCTCACCTTCATGAGCACCTGCCACACTCCACACCCGCCATACTCCTCACACCCGCCACACTCCTTATCTCTCCATACTCCCTTATTTCTCTATGGTAGGTTGGCAGGCTCATATTCCCTTATCCCCTCACCTCCCTCACTCCCCAACTCACGAACCTGTCCCCACTGCCTACACTTTATCACCCCCTTACCTCACCCTACGTCACTCCCTCACCTCCGCCACCTACATTTCTCCCCATCCCACTACACTACCCTCCCTTTCCCTCTCATTCCACCCTCTTCCACACTTATATTTCAAATTCATTACATGAATTATTAACCAACCAATGAGAACACTCCATATACCAACTAATTATTACATGACACATGACGACTCACTTTTGGAGACACATGGCAACATACTATTGGTTACATATGTCATCTAATCAGATTATCACACATGGTATCCTATGGAGAGATGGCACATGATACCTAACTAATGGAAAAAAATGGCGGCATGCCATTGGAGACACATGGTGACATTTGGATGGCTGATTCATCATGCTGACTAGGCATGAGGTGGAGGATGATTTTGATCAAAATATTAATTATTTAATCAATTTCCTAAGGGGTCGACCTATAGTTCTCCATAGTCTTCTTTTAATTATTACCAAGTGTATGTTACATTCTTTAATATATACACAAAAGACTCATAAAATCCCATGCATGTGGGATAACTATTTTGAAGACAAGTAAAATTTCTAAAGGAAGAAGGAAAATTCAAATCAAGGGCCCAGATCGCCTGGTGAAGATTAATCAACTATTGTTGAGCTGTGTTGTTCTAAAGGCCATATGTTGAGATCCGAGAGTCGAAATTGCACAAAATTTACCTCATTGGAAAGGTATTTTGATGAGGAAGATAATTTTCCAAAATTTTCTCAAAAATTAAAAGAACACTCAAGAATATTTTCATGCTATGCTGATAAATTTGCAAGCAAGTGATCCGGTTATGATACATTGCGATTATGCTTTAATTATGATTTATGTTGCAGTGTCATTGAGTTTATATGCTATTTTTAGATGTATATGTTGACATGTATTATGATGATTTTTCCTGAGTGTACAGGAAACATGACAGGTTGAGGATGTTGATGGCATCAACAAACTTCCTTGGACTCTAGATTGAGTCAGGGAGTGGATTTGTATTTTGGTTTGAGTATTTATTTACATGCATGAGTTATATGATGATTTCATTATGGATGTTATGTATATGGATTATTGACAATGTTCTTTTCAGTGGATGCAAGCTTGGTGATGCTTGATAATCCAACTCACATAAGGAGTAAAGGGGCCATGCATAGAAACCAGACATATGAGGGAGAGGTGTGGAAACATCCCTGTCACAACCTACTAGCACTTCCGCCGTGACCTAAACTGTATGTTAACGATTACCTAGTTCGAGAGGTCCATGATGTCGTGAGGGAAGACTAAGAAAATCACTCATGAAGAATTCTAAGAGGTATGCAATAAGGCAAAATACTTTTTCCTTAGCCAACCCTTAGTCTCTCACAAGGTCGACCGAGTGGAGTGTTGAAAAAATTCCAAAATAGTCAAAGGCAAGTGGCATCCTTGGAGCATGGAAGTGCGTCTTGAAGGGCACGTCGCGTCAACAAATAGTGAGTCAATAACAATCTAGAAGGCCTAGAAAATATAATAAAAATGTTTAGACCTTGTTAGAACATAATATTTAATTAATTATTAAACTTTAAGCTAAGAAATCTAACATGTGTCTAATTCTAAGATGTTTGGCTAAATTAAAATATTAAAAGGGAATGAAGGGAATTAGACTAGCAATTTAAGTGAAAGAAGAAATGAGAATTAAAGGTTGGGTAGATGAACATGTGTGCATGAAAATAATAAAATGGATTTTTTTTAAATAAAAATAAATTAAAACATGAGAGAATAGGTGGTTCACATAGAGTAGCATCTCGAGTCAATCTACCACTAATCCTAACTAAAAAAGACTCCTAATCCAACTCAAACTAAAATTTAGTTAGGGGACGCAAAATAAATGAGGGATTGGGGAACTAAGAAACAACTAAGAGTAAAAATAGGAACACATTGGGGAGTGTGAGGGAAAATGTATTTTTAAATAAAATAAAAAGAGAATTTACTTGTGCAACTTCAAGAGAGTGTGACAAGTGGTGTGGGTGAATCATCATTAATTAAATTATTAAAATTTGGTTTATTGTGCATGGGAGGACATGTGTCATTGAGAATTTTTCTATAAAAGAAATAGACAGGAAGGGAGAGGGACTCACTATTTGGGAAGCACTGTTATGCTGCCAAAATTTTTCTGAATTAGTTTACTTATTGAGAGTTGGGTTCAAAACTTGTGAAAAGAGTGGAAGCTCTTCCTTGCGAGCGCAATTTTTGGTGCTATTAATTTCTGGTTTTTTCTGTGGTCCCTTTGCGGCTCAGGGGGATAAGGGGGAAGAAGAGTACCCCTAACGTTGGCTGGAAAGTACCGGTGAAATATTTTGATTAGCAAGCGATGAAGATCTATGCACAAGCTCTGGATTGAAGACCAACCTTACAATTCCAATTTTCTTCTGGTTACAGTGTTTTTAAGATTCTCGTTATTGAATGCCAAATACTCTAATACTCTAGTTAGTTGATGTTTTACAAATATTGTAATTATTCTATGACTATTGATCGTACCCCTCTTTAATTTGATTACGTATGGGATGTTGCTCCTAGTTATTAAATTAAATTATATAAATTATAGATAGACCCTTATGCTCTTTGCCATGAAATTTAGTTCCTTTCTGCTGGTTCAAATTGTCTACTGTTTCATTCATTTATATTCAATTGTTGCTCTGGAATGCATCATTACTTTTCAAGGACATCGAACTATGGCCTAAGGTAGAATTTTGATTACTCGAATGGGTAAGAAATGTTGTGATTTCTAGATTTGAAATTCTAAATCATGCTCGCCAAAAAAAAAAAATATATCTAGAGCTCCACAAATCTACATTCGACATCTTGAACAAATCAATATATCGATTGAAAATAACTGCGTACATAATAGTTTTTGTGTAGATTTTTGGAGGATTGAGTACTTCTGCTCCAATTAATTTAGGTTGTATCTTTCCGTTCATAAAACCAACTTATCGCTTAATGAACAAGAATAGTTATTAGGCTCTCACATCTCGTCTTTATTTTTAACCAAAGTTTTTTGAGTGTACACTAGTGCTAGTGCTAGTGCCAACCACTAGAGAGGGATATTTAGACAAAATCCGTCCCCATTGTAGACATATCATATCCTCACTATACAAAGAGATTGATCTATGAGAGTCTTTTTCGTAGATAATTTAATGATAGTGATCAACTGCACTAATGAACTGAGGTTACAGATAGTGCTGGTCGATTGGATGAGTAGCAATAATTGTAAAATAATGCATGATAATCCAACACGTAGATCTAACTGATTGATAATCTGCCACCTTGCAATTACTTCTCGGAAACAGTTGCTGTCCGCCAACAACATGCATGCGTCCATGCATACAATCTTTTGGTCATGTGGACGTCAATCTTGAAGTTTTTCCAAGATGACGTAGTGAGTTTTTGCTAGAATTGATTTTTAAATTTAGTTAATGTTGTGAAAATTGATGTTGATGTAAATGCGTATATATATATATATATATATATATATATATATATATATATATATATATATTAAATGCTTAGTTATTCCGAACCAAAAAATTTACTTTCATATTTATCATATTAATGTTTTTAATGGAACATTGTGGTATGTTTCAAGAGGGATGTTATAGAGTTTCTTTAACCAATGTAGTAACCCCTTCCCATGATAACCTACCATAACATTGTATAGATCATTTTATCCATACCATCATCCAATCAAGATTGTTTGTAATGTATAAATGTAGTGCATCCCACTCTCGACCAGCTATATGAAAAAATAAGAATTCATCAATAATTAGGTACCATGGAAAAGATTAATAATTGATGGAAGAATAAAAATTAAGTAGGTACAATATAGATAAAAATTAATAAAAAAAAGTATTGTAGATCTCTATGATATAATTACTTTTCACTTTCCTCATTCTACCTTTCCCAAACATGACCTCCCCTTCAAATTTGTTGATGGATTTCACATCCCAAATGAGAGGCACATTCATATTTGCTGCTAATTTAGGAAGATATTGACTAATATACACAAAGGATTGATATACCATATATCCCTCCACCACAGAACCCTCAGGACGTGCTCTTTGTCTAATAAAGGATTTCAATGATTTCAAATTCCTCTCCACCATCCACATTGACCTTGTGTGTACAAGTCCACACATTTCAATCTCCTTAACTTGGTGTATGAGGTAGTGTTCTTGTGCATTGAAAAATTCCATAGGTAGGTACTTTTTCATTTCACACATTAGGTGAGGAAGTTCTCTCCTCCAAACTTTATATCTTCTTTATGGACTTATTTAGATGACAACCACCTATGCATGATGCAAGCAAATAATAAGTTTAAGTATATACATTGCAAGTAAAACACATGTGAGCAAGTTCTCCAATGAATATTTTTCATAGAAATCATTATGTACCTCATGTATTTGCTAGGATCATATATGACTTGTTTTATGTTATTGTCAAAGTTGTTTGGAAGAGATACAGGTAGAACATACTGTAACAAAAAATGAATCATTATAAACATTAGAGGTAGAACATACTGTAACAAAAAAGTAAACAAAAAATACCAAAAAAATGTATACCAATATAGAAATATAACAAAATAATTATCTTAATGAAGGTATGTGTTGGCACAGGGGCAGACCCAAGGTTCAGCTCCAAGAGCGCACCAACAATCCCTAGCTATTGGCCCTTTCAGCAGCACCTGCGAAGCAGATGCAGTCTCACCTGAAGCAGCTATGAGGGGGTTGCAGGACAAAGATGTCTACAACCAGGGGCATATCAAGTGGTTCTTATTGCAACAACAACATAACATGCATCTATCATTAAACTAGCTAGATCTTTCCTTCAAAGCTATAGAGTTGATTTAACACAACAATGCAAACAATAATACAACAACAACAGAGATCAAAGCATCAATCACACATCCACAACACAAGGTATACGTGGTTCACCCTCTCTCTAGGGCTACGTCCACAAAACTGTGCTTATGATTTATTAAGGAAAAGCACACAGTTCTTATCTGCGCTCTCCACTAGCAGATCTTCTTTCTTCTCTCTCTTTCTCTTCCCTTCCTGTGCACTCAGCTGCAGGACTTGATCTTCGCACATAGTTGAAGATCTTACAATACCAGAAGGCTCTCTCTCTCAACACTTCTCTCCCCCAATACAATAATCTCTCACACAATAATAGAGCTAGATCAACAACAATATCATACCAATACTCAATGACCAACCCGACCCAGGTTCTCTTGACCTTTATTTATACATTACAATACCTCACCGATAGCCTTAGGCCGAAACCTAGGTGCCAAAACCCTAAATACAAAAAACCCTAGGTGTCTAAAACCCTAGGTCAACTTGACTCTCTTTTTTCGGGCTTCGCCAGCATATCTTTCCTTCCTTCTTGTGCGGTGTTCCAAAGCATCCAACGGTGGCTTTTCCCACTTTCTGATTCGTCCTCGATCCCTCTCCCTTGCTGATATGTCGTCCTCGATCTCCTCATCCAACGACTTGCTTTTCCGCACTTCGCTCCATCTTTTCTGTTCTTTTGCTCGCTTCGACCCAGTGATAGTCACTGTGTCTCCTGCGGAGCTTGCTTTTTCCCTTTTCTTCCTTGTTCTTCGCTTCCTTCCATAACCCAGGGCCAACAAGCCCCCAAAACTCACCTGTGACTTGTCCCGAGGCACTTGAGATATGATCTTCTTGTTTTTCTTCGACTTTCGACTGCGCAGTGCAACCCTTGCTTTTTGCTTTATGCCTCCTTTCCATCCTTGTGCAGACTGTCTTTTCTGTGTCTGGTACCCAGTTTCAACTGCACCTGGTACTTGGACCCTTGTCTTCTTGATTCTATTGAGCGCTGCGAGGCAGTTGGTTGTCATAGTACAACTTTAGCCGACTCCCATTCACCAAGCCTTCCTTCCAGTCTCCTTTTAATGTTTTTAGCTGCGCAACTCCACATTCTGTAATGTAGACAATCTCATATGGTCTGAGCCAATGCGTTCTGAACTTCCCAGGGTGTTTTATAAACTTACTGTCATATAGCAGGACTAAATCACCTTGCATGAATATCTTCTTCTTGATTTTTTTGTCATGATAGGCCTTTTCTCATTCCTTCTGAATTTGTTGATGGAAGCCTGCAATGAATCTGTCTTCTTCTAGTTCGACCAACTGTGCTAGCCTCTTATGAATGGTGCCAGTATCATCCATGTCTATAAATGTAGCAATTCTTAAGCTTAGTACCAAGTACTCCATTGGGATAACAACTTCAAGACCATAAACCAACTTGAAAGGAGTCTGTGTTGTTAATTTTTTGCAAGTGGTTCTATAAGCCCAAAGTACTGTTGGTACTCTTAAATCCCAGTCATCCCTGTTCACACTAAAAATCTTTGTCAATGTTGTCTCCAAGATCTTGTTGAATGCTTCAACCGTTCCATTTTCTTGTGGATGATAAGGTGTGCTCTTCTGATGGTGGACTGCAAATTCTTCAGTCAGGGATTCAACTATCTTATTGATGAAGTGTGTCCCTTGCTCACTCATAAGGACCTTAGGGCATCCAAACCTGGTTATTATGTCATCAAATATAAAACGCGTAGTTGTAGCTGCACTACAGTCCTTGACTGCTCTTGCTTCGACCCATCTGGTCAAGTATTTTGTCACAGTGATAATATACCTTACTCTTGTGCGCTTTCCTGGTGGGTTTATAGGTCCCACGAAGTCAATGGCCCATTTTTCAAAGGCTTATAGGGTCATATGTAGTGCTAATGACATCTCATCTCTTTGGGATGGTTTTCCAACTCACTGGCATACATCGCATGCTCTGGCATATTTTTTAGCATCTCTGTGTAATGTAGGCCACCAAAGGCCAACTCCCAGAACCTTCTGCGCAGTTGCTTTTCCTGCATAATGTCCTCCTACAATGCCTTCATGAGCTTCTTTGAGGATCATAGGGCATTCTTCCTCCATCACACATCTTCTTAGGATCTCTTCAGGTCCCATTTTATATAGCTGACCAGCTATTAGCGAAAAATCTGCAGCGTGCATCACTAGTTGTTTCTTTTGCGGAATTGTGTATTCTACTGGAGCTATTCCTGTTGATAGGAACTGGACTATGTCTATGAAGTGGTCATCAATATTTCTAATGGTGAGCAGTTGTGCATTTGGTAGTGTGTCCTCTAGACTGGTAGGTTCTTCGCCATGCTCCAACCTCGACAGGTGGTCTAGGCCCTTATTCATTCTTCCTGGCTTAACTATGATCTCAAAATCATATTCTTGAAACATGAGAAGCCATCTACATATTCTTCCCCCCAACACTGGCTTGTTGACTAGGTATTTCAGCGTGGAGTGATCAGTAAGCATTTTAAAGTGTCCTCCCAACAAGTAGTGGCAGAATTTCTGCAATGCATACACCATGGCTAGTCCCTCTCTCTCTGTAGTAGTGTACTAATTGATTTCAGCTGTGGAGAGCTTCTTGCTGGAAAATTCTAATGGATGATCAATGCCCCCTTCTCCAGGTTGTGCCAATACTTCTCCTAATGCAATAGAAGATGCATCAACATGCACACGAAATTCCTTGCTCCAATTGGGAAAGACTAGAATAGGCGCAGTGCCCATCTTTTGTTTCAGTGTGTCGAAGATCTGCTGGCATTTGTCTGTCCAACCAAACTGACAGTCTTTCTTTAATAACCTCTCCATTGGCACAGTAATCTGAGCATATCCTTTGATAAATTTCCTATAATAGCCAGTATGTCCCAATGCAGTGCACATTTGTTTGACTGATGTAGGTGGTTGTAAATCAACTATAATTGCAATTTTGGATGGATCCACCAACAATCCTTGCTTGCATACAATATGACCTAATAATAATCCAAATGGTGAGAAGAAGATGCACTTCTTCAAATTCAAAGCAATTTGACACTGCCTGCATTTATGCATCATTATCCTTAGACATTCGATATGATTTTTCAACAAACTAAGAACAGTCCAGTCATCAAAGTATGCTTCTAAAAACTTATGCAAAAATTCTTTGAATGCTTCAACCACCACCCTGGAAAAGATGGTTGGGGAATTCTTCAGTCCAAATGGCATTACTGTGTATTGGTAGGATCCCCACTCTATGGAAAACGTAGTCTTATGACGATCCTCCTTGGTGATGCGGATCTGATGGTATCCTGAAAACCCATCTGTAAAAGAGTATACTTCTTGGCCTCCCACGTTATCCAACACTTTGTCTGTGAAAGGTGTATGGAAGGGGTCATGTAGACAAGCAACATTCAGCTTCCTGAGATCTACGCAAATCCTGATCTCACCTGTCTTCTTATCTCGCACTACCATTGGGCCGATCCACTCCGACAGGTTCAATAATCCTCGCTTCCAACATTTTGTCGAGCTCAATCTTCACTTTTTCCTTATATTTCAGGTTCAATCTGTAGGGTCTTTGCTTGACTGGTTTCACATCTGGTTTCAAAGGGATTTTCATTTCTCCCATAGGTCCTTTGATTCCCTTCATATCAATGAACTTGGTCGGGAACAAGTCCTGATACTCATGCAATAATTCTGTGATTTTGTCAATGGTAGCATCGTCCCAGTAATCTCTGACATTGGCAAGCTTCAATGTCTCCTCTATCCTGATATTGACTTTCTTTATCTTTATCGACTATTCAATGAATGGCAGTTCCACTCCTGGACCTTCCACATCTCTCTGACCTTCTGTTTCTGTGATATTCACCTTCCTTGGATCATCGTCTTCGTCGACATTGATGTTGTAGCACGTCTGCAGTTTCTGGAGGGGCGCAGTCCATTCATCCACTTCTTTCTCCAAGGGGAGGCCAGATGCCTCCTCAAATACTTTCTGTCTCACCATCTGTAGTGCTTGATCTACAAAAGGAAATTCACTGTCAAACAAAAAGGTGGTTATAAAATTCTGGATCATACCTTCCCATTCTGAAGTGACAAGGTCCAGCTCTGCTTGAAGGTACTAGTTAATCGGGGTGGTAACCAGTGTATTGGCGAATCTGTGTACCCATTGTTCTCTAGGAATGTCACTCCAAGCCTCTTTGCAGCTTTGTACATGGTCCTTTGGGAAACTTCAACCCGTGTACTGTGCTTCGCAACTTCCTTCTTGTGCTGAGAATCGCGTTGTCATCAGAGTTCGACATTGTGTTCAGTCTGTAATATTTCTTTTATGTGCCCCCCACCATCTCACTGGTGTGGCTTTCATGGCCTCATCCATTGCCAACAGCCTCTGTTGTGTTGGTATACTTGTCTCAAATTATGACAAGAAGTTTTCTAAGGGGTTTAGTCCATCAAATGTGAGTAGATTACTCACTATTGTGCCAATCCAGTGAACTTCTTTGGTTAGCCTAGCACATCTTCTTGTAGATACTTTGTACATCTGGTTCTTCCAGTTTTCCAGCGCTTCTTTTGAATCAGATGAACATGCGTTGTCACTTCGCCAGCTCAGATTTCCGTCAGTTGTAGGGTTGATATAATCCTGTTGTCTAGCCGTTAATTTTTAGATGTTTTCCAATTCAAATGTTTGGTATTCTTCTCTGATAGGTTTTGTGTATCGTGGACCTTCATCTGGATCTAAAGGTGCAATGACCCTAAGTCTAGCTTTCTCAAATGTCATGCGTCTTTTCTTTAAATCAACAACAGTGGAATTGTCGAAGGCCCAATCAATTCCTAACAACGCAAGGTAAGGGAAGCTATCATCAACAATTTCAATTACCTCAAAATCTGCAAAGGTTCTTACCCCATCGATGTCCACTCGAATATGCTCTAATCGTCCAAATGGGCTGACAGCTTGCTGATTAGCCATGTGAAGCCTAATAGGGGAATATATCAACTTGGGTTTTCCCATCAATGCCCAAGTCTGCTTCGTCATGACATTGATTTCTGACCCTAAGTCGAGGACCACATAGTCTATCTCATACTCTCCTATCTGAGCATTCAATTGTAGTTCTTTATTTGTCCTTCTCCTTCTTCCAATTTGGTGCACTTCTCTATTCAGTAAGGGGTCTATTTTTCCTAGTTCATACTGCTTGATTAAATCTTGTAATTCTTGTACAACACCTTTATCTTGAATCAACTTAACACAAGTGTGCAAGAATTCCATGAGTTTTCTTACCTCTTTCTCTTCTGTTGGTGATGCAAACAGATCAAATGCCCGAGGCATACTATATTCTTTGATTTCTGGTTGTCTCTTTGATGAATATCCTTGATCTCCTTTGAACTCTTTCCTTGCCTCCTCGAATATATGCCTTTCTTTCTTAGCATCGAACGTTGGGGTCTTTTCTGTAGCTTTCCTGACTCCGTGGTCATTTTCAGTCCTTCCTTGGGTTGCTCTGTCTTCTCCTATAGCAGGGCCTCCTCGAGTAATAACAATGACTCTAGGGTCTACTCTGCGAGGTTCAACATATATCAGTTGTACTTGTGGGTTTTGCTGGGGTCCTCGTTTTCCCTGAAATTTAGCCAACAACATAGGGCATTCTTCTATGACATGCTCGAAGGAGTTACAGTAACTACAGGTTGTGCAGGGATTCTGAAAATCGCTTGCTAGATGGTCTGGCTGCACACAGTTGTAACAGATTATTTGTCTTCAGCCTCGACCCATACCTCCTCCTTTTCCTCATCCTCTGTAGCCACCGTGAGGAGTGAAATTTCCTCTCCCCGGAGAGTTGTACTGCAGAGTGTTTCCCTCTTGTTGTACTTTGCCTTGAATCTTGTATATGTCTCTCAACCTTTCATGCATGAGATTATAAGCTCTACAATCCCGATCATCATGCCCTACTGATTTACAAAATGTACAATACAAGTTTTTGGGTGTCTTGACATACTTCTTCATGTAATAGCACTCACCTAGGCGATGCCTATTTCTGCATACCTCGCACGATGGTAGGTTAACTTGCTTTAAGGGGCTCGGTGCTCTTGATGCCAAGTACTCATGAAATAAAGGGCAGTGTTCCTTATCATGGCCTTCATATCTGCATCTTACACACCAGATATCTTCCCTTTTGTCTTTCCCCTTATCTTTCTTCATATCCTTGACCTGTAACAACAAACTAGTTAATTGGCTCATGATCTGGCTAATGCCTGAGCTAGATTCTTCCATTGGTGTTGATTCAAGCTTCATGGTGATCTCCAAAGCTTCTGCCTGAGATGCAATCTTCTGCTGCATCAAAGGGATTCTTATGTGTGGTAACAACGCAGTGATGAATCACTCTTTATTATGTTCGTCGGGGATATGGAAAGTTAATCGGCCTCTCAGGGTCTTGAATCTCTGGTCGAACTCCCAAACAGGTTCTGCTACCTTTTGTTTAATTTCTTTTAGTTCCGTAATACATTGTGACTTTGAATTTTGTTTCTTAAACTCTGTAATAAATGCATTCTTGATCTCATTCAGGGGCTTAGGATGTGCCAGTCCTTGGACAAGTTTCATGTACCAGCTTAGTGCACGATCCCTTAGCGTAGTGCTGAACTAGGTTCTCTTGATGGCTTCATCAATGATACTTTTAATATTCCATATGGCCTCACACAGAAACTAATGTTGATCTGGGTCTTCAGATCCATCTCCTCTAAATATAGGGAGTCTCATTTCATCTTCCATAAAGATGACTAGGGCTCTTGTCTGAGTAGATGTTGGGCTACTGGTAATAGTGCTCTGAAGACTTTGGTGGGTCTGACTATTCTGACTGCTAGGTATTATTGAGACAATAGGAGGATTAATGTTACTTACTTCAGTAGTTCGCGCAGTTCTTGAGGTTTTTGGCTTGGGTTGGCGCAGTTCTTTAGCTTCCCCTTCTTATGTTCTGGTGGGCTCTAGATGCTCTTCGTCAGTTAGATCTGCCTCTTCTCCACTATAGAAACCTTCTTCGCCATAGTTTTTCTTAAATAAATTCTCAAGGTGAACTCCGTGGAATACTTTCCCACTATGTGTATGTCCTACTTCTGTGTCGATGTCACTGTCTGAGATCTTGAACATTAGCCTTTTCAGGTCCAATCAATCTACTGTATCTTCAAGATGTGGTTTTCATGCAAGAGAATCTTGATTCTTAGCTTCAGGAAGTGCAAAAATTTTCCTTTGGGTCCCTTGAATAAGTATCTCTCATATTTACTATACGATTATGTTATATCAACAACAAACTCAGTGATATACCCTCCGATGGTACTATCAAACCAGTGATCTACTGCTCTGGATACAACGTTGTTGACTCTCTTGACCTTCTAGATCAATGCTGATGTCCAAACCATAGGGGGTCTAGATCTGATTTCAAATAGTGTGTCAGATAACCTAGCCAACCACTCATGTAACTCCTGATGGATTCCTCCAAAGAAGATCTCGTGAATGTCAGTGAATATGTATCCTTGTATCCAATCTTCAGTGCTTATTTTAGGGTTCTTTTTTTGGGCTTCAGCGAAGTCCTTCTCTTGATCCTCTACCCACTTCTGAATCTCTATGTTCAATGGGAACCACCTTGACATTCCCTCAAAAATATCCATGTCTCGACAACGGAACCATTTGTTGGCACATGGGCAGACCCAGGGTTCATCTCCAAGAGCGCACCAACAAGCCCTAGCTACTGGCCCTTTCGGCAACACCTGCGAAGCAGATGCAGTCTCACCCGAAGCAACTATGAGGGGGTTGCAGGACAGAGATGTCTACAACCAGGGGAATATCAAGTGGTTCTTATTGAAACAACAACATAACATGCATCTATCATTAAACTAGCTAGATCTTTCCTTCACAACTATAGACCTGATCTAATACAACAATGCAAACAATAATACAACAGCAACAAAGATCAAAGAATCAATCACACATCCACAACATAAGGTATATGTGGTTCATCCTCTCTCTAGGGCTATGTCCATAGAACTCTTCTTATGATTTATTAAGGAAAAGCATACAGTTCTTGTCTGCTCTCTCAACTAGCAGATATTCTCTCTTCTCTCTCTTTCTCTCCCCTTCCTGCACACCCAGCTGCAGGACTTGATCTTCGCACACAGTTGAAGATCTTACAATACCAAAAGGCTCTCTCTCTCAACACTTCTCTCTCCCAATACAATAATCTCTCACACAATAATAAAGCTATATCAACAACAATATCATACCAATACTCAATGACCAACCCGACCCAGGTTCTCTTGACCTTTATTTATACATTAAAATACCTCACCAATAGCCTTAGGCCGAAACCTAGGTGCCAAAACCCTAAATACAAAAAACCCTAGGTGTATAAATCCCTAGGTCAACTTGATCCTCTTTTTCCGGGCTTCGCCAGGCCAACCTGTCTTTCCTTCCTTCTCGCGCGGTGTTCTAAAGCAGCCAACGATGGATTTTCCCACTTTCTGAGTCGTCCTCGATCCCTCTCCCTTGTTGATATGTTGTCCTTGATCTCCTCATCCAACGACTTGCTTTTTTTCACTTCTCTCCATCTTTTCTGTTCTTTTGTTCGTTTCGACCTAGTGACAGTCACTGTCTCTCCCACAAAGCTTTCTTTTTCCCTTTTCTTCCTCGTTCTTCGCTTCCTTCCATAACCCAGGGCCAACAATATGTTAGTCATGAGTTTTTACCCCACCAAATTCACCTTTCTTCATTAAGATATTAATTATGTTTGAAGCAAATCCTGTGGGAAATTTAATTTTTCTAATGACCTCTTTTACAACATTGTTTTGCTGCTCTGTAATAACCATGGAAGACTATCTCAATTTCCATCACTATTTGAATTAATCACATTTTTCATTGCATGACCGGCTTCCTAAATGTCACTACAAATTTTGCCAAATTTTCTTTGTCACTCCTTCCATATAATATTTTGCATAATGTTTATGTTACATTCTTCTTGATATACATTGTATCAAACACATGATTTATTTGTAGGTTCTCATAGTAGGGAAACCTGCTAAATTGTATAGGGTATGTTTCCATTCCTCGTGGAATCCCATTAATTCCTTGAAGACGTTTATGAAAAATAGATGAGATTACAACAATAATTGTTAGATACAATAAACAAAATTCAATACAAATTAAAATTCTAAAAGATTAATATATATATATGATACATAGAATAATTGCTTACCTTGACAATTTCTATTATATTCCAACTTCCATAGGTGAGGTGTCATTCTTCGTGGTTTTATTCTAGTCTCTTCTTTCAAATTGAAAAGATGTTTTTTTGTAGTTCAATACTTATGGTTCTTAGGGAGGAAGTTCATATACTCATCAAACACCTCCTTTCCTAAGCTTCTTGAACGACGATATTTCATCCTAGCACCACATATTGGATATGCAAGTTTACCCTTTGTTTGAAGGCCTACAACATATGGATTAATGACTATCAATTATATACCAAGGAATTATTTAAAAAACATGCATGATATTTTCAAAAAATTATATACTATTAAAGTGTAGTAGCACATTACATACCACAAAATTGTGTTAGCCCTGGCGCATCATGAATTGTCAATGTAAGTATTCCATGGAATTGAAATTGCTTTTTCCCTATTGGTCTAGAGATGTCATACATAGTGATGCCAACCCATAACTTTAGTAGCTCATCAGTAAGAGGCTCAATATATACATTCATATATTTAACTTGGTACTTACCTAATTGATTGAAAATACACATCATTACTACTTTTATATATATATATGCAATGAACAAGAAAAATGAAAAGTTGCATTCAAAACCTCGGATGGGGTGCCACTTGGTTAGCATTAGAGGACACCTAGAATGGAGCGGCTAGGGGAGTTATTAACCCCGTCCGCCAACCTACCATTCATAACTACTGAAAGGCTCACACCCCGCGGATAGTAATGGTAGTGCACCTGGACAACCTTGCAGGGTTAATGGCCCCTCGTGCAAGCCAGACCAGGCATACCAGGCCTAGGGAGGCTGTCAATTTGGCTCTAATGGCTAACCCATCCGTCAATTTGCGGAGTACTAAGCGGAAATTTCCCTGGTGAACTCATCCTTTCCCCCTATGCATTTTCTCCCGCTCCTTGGCTCCTCTGAGCATTTTTTCACATTTTCCCTCTGCAACTGTGTTTTCTCCATTGATCTCTCTGACAAACTTTCACCTTACCAGTTCATTACCTCGCCTCTATCCCTCGTCCCTTATAGGATATTTCTCTGCATTTTTCTTGGCTATTTCACCTGTGCCTCAGCTATTTCGATCTCTCCCAAGCGCTTTCCAACTATTTCTCCGCCCTTATCCCTCCACCTCTGCATTTTTACCACCATTACCAGAGAAATGGGGAATTATAGGAGAGGTGCACAGTACTACAACGCCCTCTCCAGGCATGACAAACTTTCTCCCTCCCAATTAGCTCTCATTTATGCTCGTATCTCGGGCCCCAAGCATAATAGCCAGGGGCTGTCGACACCTCCTCCATCCTCCCCTCACTCCATCCATGGAAATTTCCCAGTTAAAGAGGAAGCACCACCACTGACTGAGCGCATTCCTTTTACCACTAGTCTTCTGCCCCCCCAAAGTACCCGATATATGGATACTGGCGATGACAGCTGCATGGTGGAGGACGAAATCCCCCCAAGCTTCCAGGTAGAGAAGAACATGGTGGTCACTAGCGAGGACAAGAAAGAGGATCGGCCTTAAATCTGTGCAAATAATCTCACAGAGGAGCACCTCCAACTTATATTTGAAATTCGGAAAAAACAAGATGATCAACTGCACTCACAACGCACCCTTGGTCAAAGACTGGACATTCTGTTTGATGCACTAGCAGACGCTTGTGCACAGACTCGATGCCCAACGTGTGGCAAGAAGTACACCCCTGTGGAGTAAAGCCTCGATGCCCGAGCTCACATGTGGAGTAAAGCCTCCAGGTTTCTATTCTTTGTTTGCTCTCATTGCAGGATTATGTTTTTTGATTACTCCAGTAGCAGACTAGATAGTCATAGTCACCATTTCCATACTGTCCATACAATTTTGTTCATGCATTTAGGCCATACAATTTTGTTTAGTCAGTTTTGTTCATAAATTTTTAGCTCATATGGTGATGTATCAAATTTTGAGTCTCTAATGGCGACCACTTGTTCTAGTTGTGGCATAAAATGTGGCTAACACTTGGCATTGTATAGATAACAATTGATATTAATACAAGTACCTTCTTTTTATTTACAAAAAAAAAAATTGTGTTCAAAAAACTATTGTAAACAAATATCTAGAACAATCATTGCCAACAATGTGTGCTCCCTCTTTATTTACATCTAAGGAGGAAGATTATTATTTATAAAAAAAATAGGCCACACTGAGTAAATAGACCTGATCTCTCCAAATGGATTGACACCATCAACTGCCAATGAAAGCCTAATATTATGAGGTTCTTCTTTAAAAATTGGCCATATTTCTTCGGTGTTCCCAAATGCAGAACCCTATTTAGGCACTCGAAGAACACCATCTTCACTTTTTTTCTATGCATGATAATCCGTAAATTGTGCTATGCTTTGGCACCTGAAAAGTTTCTACATACATGGAATTATGGGAATATGATGAAGAACCTTGTGAGGCACATGCTTTGTTACTTGATTGGTTCAATATCTATTGATTTAACATTACGAGCATTTCGTTTCCGATGCATATTTTCCATAACATATAATATGATCATTAGGACATGCATCAATAACTTGATACTCCATTCCAATATCTTTCATAATGGCAGATAATTCTTGGTATGTGCGCGGTAAAGTATTAGATGATGGTAGGATAAATTCACCTAACAATCTACAATGCAAAATAAAACTAGTTAATGTAAAGAATATTAATATTAAATATTGCATCCTTAATTTACACATTAATTAATAATACTACGAATAGAGAATCGAAACAAAACTATACCTATTATGTATATGTGATTAATTATATTAAATACCTTAGGATATAGGTGAGACAAATGTTTGAAAAATGATTCAATACCTTCAAGTTCACCAACAACAATATAGTAGAGAAAATATTTGTCCTCAAGCATTCGTAAAGGGGTTGTTGCGACTTCTCAATCAGAGGTGCATAATGAATATCATCAAAATTGTCATCCATTGGAGCAAATGTGTCCTAGATTAATCTATTTATACCATCATTCTCAATTGTACTATTATCAGTTTCATATTCTTCCATAGGACTAACTTGATCTCCAATATTCACTCCATCTTCCTCAATGTGTACAACAAGATTTCTACTACTACTTGGAACATTCCCAAGATAGCACTTAGGACACCCTTTCTTTATAATTACAATCAATAAAATGATATTAGTGTATGTAACGAATATTAAAAGGATATAAAATTCTACGAACACAATCAATACAAAAACATATAATGAGTACTAAGTTACCAAGGGAAGATATTCATACCTCCCTTCAATGCATCCAAACTATCTACAATGCCTTTCATCTATTGTTATTAAAAGTCTTCTTCTCTTGAAGCCCTTGCATTCCTTGCAAGGGAAATACCATTTCCTATCACCCTTTGATTCCATTGTCGAAAATAACCTTTGAATAATCCTATAATTTTCCTCTGGAGTAATATTATATGGCATTGTAATTAACTATTACAAAAAAATCCAATGAATCAATACAAGTACAATGTATGAATATATTCTACCAATTTCACACATGTAAATGCTTTTTTATAGGTCAAAAAACATAATACACCTAATAGAGAGGAAGAGGAGCTATGATCCCATGTAAGAGGAATTAAAGGAAAAGGAAACAATATTATGATTTCCATTTCTCCAAATAGTTGGACAACATCCTTCCAATATTTGTAAACATTTTTTTTAATGGTTGGCATGCATCCTCCAACCTTTCGCACATGGTCAAAATCCAATGTTGTTGAAATTAGGGAAAGGGAAAAAACTTAAGATATCACCCTAGTATACAATATTTAGAGTTTACAACATATCCATAGTTCTGTAACTTGTAACATGTAATGACCAACAACATGCATAGATGTTTCTTGGTAGGGTGTGCATTTTTCATCATGCCCTATTTTCATGCTTTGTTATGCATTTTTCCCTTTCTGCATTTTTTTGCATTTACAAGGCAACTTTTAGATTCTATGCACATAAGAGGTTTCTTGGTTTAAAAATGAAGAACTAAATGTATTACAATATGAAAAATGATAAAATACAAACTCCACAATTTGAATAACTCAATTTAGAGTTCATATGAGTCTTGAGTAGGCATTTTACAGAAAGATAGTTTTACCGTCCATTTTATAAAAAGTCATCAATCTTGGTTCAAGGTAGACGTCCTATTTCAATTGAAACCTCACTTATGGTGATATAGGTAGATTTATAATGTTATTATATTCACCCAAAATCTCTTATAACTAAATTTGGAGCTATATAGAAGCATGGGTGTGCATTTCCATTATGTCACTTTCTACTATTTTGGTCTTTCAATTTACAAGGTAAATTTTGTCTCTTTTACACAACATCCACATTTACATTTGAAAATCAAAATACAAATATGTACACAGGTGTAAATTATATAATACACCCTCAACAACTTGAATCACTCAAATTTGAGGTGTTTTAGGACCTGAGCATGCATTTTTGTGAAGCTTGCTATACATTTTTACACAAGGGCAGAAATTAGATTTTAAAAGAAAAAAAACCTGCATTTCTTATGCGTGAGTGTGAATTTTTAGATGTGGAGACTATAACAAGATTTAATTAGGAGTTTCTGCAACAACATAAACCCAATTAATCCTTCCATTATTTTCCAAATGGTTGGAATGGAAAATTATTGATGTAAACAATAAGGATTGGATGGGTGGGAAATTGTAACATACCCATCCTACAATAAGGAATTATACTATTTTAGGACTTAGGATTGCATTTTAGAGGACATAGTGGGAGTTTTTAGAGAAAAAACCTTCAGTTGTGCATAAAGGGTAAAAACGACCTTGTAAAAAAAAGAGGTCAAATTGTTAACCCTAGCCTTGCTGAAATGCATGCCAGACTGAGAGAAATGCATGCCCAATTATGATTATATCAGGGATATATATGCTTATAAAAACTCCATTCCTTAAGATAAATTATTCACGCCCCATGGTGAAAAATAAACGCCCTAAAAAGGAAAAATGCACAAAATGCATGAAAACAGGGTAGATGACAAATGCATGCCCTAGGAAGAAAAATGCACAAAATGCATGAAAATAGGGCATATGAAAAATGCACACCCTAGGAAGAAAAATGCATGCCTTGTGTTGGTAATTGTATATTGACCTTATGAAATTACATGAAAATAGGGTATTGAGTATAATCCACACCATGTAAGGGGAAAATGCACGTCTCAAGTTGAAATTGGCCTTGTTGAAATGCACACCAACCCAAGGGAAATGCATGCCGAACCGAGGGAAATGCATGCTAGACCGAGGGAAATGCACACCCAATGGTGAAATTGGTATGAATATAATAGGGATATATAGGATTATGAAACATCCATTCCTTCAAATAAATTATGCACGCTCCATGGTGAAAAATGCACGCCCTAAAAAGGAAAAATTCATGAAAACAAGGCAGATGACAAATGAACACCCTAGGAAGAAAAATGCATGCCTTGTGTTGGTAATTGTATGTTGAGCTTATGAAATTACATGAAAATGGGATATTGAGAAAAATTTACACCCTATTAGAGAAAAATTCACTTCTCAAGTTGAAATTGCACGTTGAGGGCATGGGATTGCATGTTTACATAGTAAGGAGGAACATGCACACCTTGTTAATGACAAATGCACACACTTAACATTTTATGCAACCCTATGATAGACTAAACCCTAAATGGTTCTTCCTTAGCCCATTTGAATGGCTTTCATAGGAAGATGAATGAAAATGGATGTTGATCCATTATGTATGATTGGCTACTATGACATATATTATAACAACCTTGAACCCATGTTTGAAAATCTGTTTGGAAAGACACATATGTAGTTAACCTTGTATTGTTGAGTTATTTCCCGAGGACTAGAATCTTAGAAACTTGATGTACTTGTAAGTCTCCCACACCTATGATTGGTTTCAAATGCATGCAATATATATTTCTTACCATTTAATTTGAGAATGAGTGCATGTTTTTGTATTATAGTTGACAAAATTTGTAATTTTTATTTCAAAATTACCCCGACACGTTATGAAAATCATTTTTTTGTTTTTCAAGTTACAACACTCGGGGAAAACCCCCGAGTACTTCCCCTCATTTAGAGGATGGAATTTTTTCATTAATTCTCAAAAATCCCAAGTCCATTTTTAAAAAATGCTACAAATATACTTGAGTGTGCTTATAAAAATGTTCGACAAGTTTTGCAAAAGTGTTATTTATAGTAAATAATATCTTATCTATAAATATTAATTTACTTGTTATTATCAAAAGTGATTTATAGAAAAATATACCAATATAACCCTAAATAATTTAAAAAAAAGTCAGTTTCCTACCAAGGGTTTCCTCATCGTGAGTGTGCATTCCACAACTTACATTCCTCAGTGCCCATTCTTGTTAGTGCGTATTCCTAAAAAAACCATTTCAACTTTGAACCCGTAAAACCATGGCCGCAATTGAAACATGGGCATCCTCTACCATGGGTGCAATAGGTGAAACATGCAGTTCCCTCGATGAAAATTCCACTGTCAACAAATTCTAGGAGTGAGATAAAGCATAGAGAGACACAACAAATTGTCCAGTAGGTATGCTAAATACCCTGAGAAGAGTAGATATTTTTGACTTTATGTTTGGACCCTTCCATTTCAAAAATGATGAGATAGATATGTCCATAGATAATTATGATAGCATATCTATGGAATTGAAACTATTTGGCCAGAGCGTTTACCTAGATGTTGATTTTCTTGTAAGAGAAACAAAAATTCCACATAGAGGGGGAGTAACATTTAACTCCAAAAAAAACACCAAGGTAGAAAATATTGAGATGGACAGTAAAATATGTGGGAAAAAGGTATTTGTTCCCAGGAACAAATTAAGAATGCTAGATTTTCCCTAGGGATTATACAAGTCTTTGATTCAAATTGTCCTCAGGACAATTATGAATCATCATAAGATTGATATTTCTGGTGATTGCATTAGGGTAGTCACTTATTGTGTTGAATACAGGGCCATAGATGTCCCTCATCTATTGGCTAAAAAATTACAATTTGCCCTTGAAGAAAGTAAAAAAAAAAAGGTCAATTTCGGTTTCTCGAGCACACCACATAAAATTATTGATTTATATTGACCTGGTGACCAAACAAGCCCTCTTAAAACATATATTAGGAGATCAAAAGAAACTAAACCCATTGAGGAAGTACCTGAATAGATTGCAGTTGACAGTGTGGAAATCAGTTTTGATACGTTTTCCCAAGATGAAGTTAATGCTGTCAAAACTTTAAGAGACCTACATGAATCTATGAATGAAGCTGAGGAGTAGGGAGGTATGGACCATGTATGGAGCATTTTATGAAAACATGTAATGTTGATATTTTTGTTACTTTAGAAACTATAATTTCTATAATTCCCCCTAAAATGGCGTTACTTAAGTATAATGTCCCTGTTATGGGCATTGATTCTACCTCTCCAAGTTCAAATGTGAACACTCCAACATACATTTTTGATAACAAATTTATTTTCTAGGCATTGAATAGAATGATGCATTACAAGATTGTTGCAATGGAGGATTCTTCCTCTATATACAACTGGAAGGAAAAGTGTGAACTAAATCACATCGATAATATTGAATGCTTGAAGAACATTGCAAATATGAAAAAATCAATTGCAAAGAAAATACAAGAATCAAGCAACAAAATACATGGAAAAGATCATGTTATTGTTGGATTAAAAAGTGAGGTATTCGACATTACAGAGGAATGTAAGAGGGATATTTATGATGCCAAGTCAATATGTGAAAATTCATTGGCTACATATAAAATAATTATTTCAAATCTTCAAGAAGAATTGAAAAGAAGACTAGAAGTTTTGAATATACCTCCATTGCAAACTGCAAGTAATAAGGAGGTGGATGAATTAAAAAAGAGTTTGAAGGAGAAAGAGGAAATGATTGTAATTTTTAAGACTGAATTTGAAAAAAAAGTGATAGAGCTACATGAGAAGCATAAATCATATATTGAATAATAAAAGAACACAATGACCAATTTGAAGAAATAAAATAGTAACCAAGGTAATAAATTGAATCAGAGAAAGATAACAATTCTTAGTGCAAATGGGAATATAAGAGAACGTAAAAAGGAAATAAAAATGATTACTAAAGAAGGTGGAAATGGTAAGGATAAAGGTAAAAGTCAGGGTATGGGTAAGGGAAAAGGTAAAAGTAAGGGCAGTGTTGGCACAGGGGCAGACCCAGGGTTCAATGATTCAACAACACACCAACAAAACCCTAACTACCGACCCTTTCGGAAACACCTGCAAAGCAGATGAACTCTCACGCGAGGTAGAGGCAGGGGTGGTTGCAGGACTCAAGTGTCTGCAACCTAGATGGGACACAGATATGTGATTACAATATTTTAACAGAGCACTTAGCAGTTAACATTCATCAGTATTTAACCCTTAGTCACATCGCAAGAGAAACCCAAATTATAGAACAATGCAGTACTCAACAAGATCTAATACATCCAAGCACTTAACATATAGAAATACATTAGATCTAGCATTCATCCCCATTACTAAGCACTAAGATACTATTATATCAGGTGCTTCTAACATATATCACTACACTAAGCATAAATCACATCATTAACATAACAACTATAATGCACAAATAAACCACAACACAGGATATACGTGGTTCACCCCAGTGTGGGGATATGTCCACCAACTCTTCTCTTCTTTATTGTCTTCTGTCAATATTCTACAAGCATAGAGCCACAAGAACCCACTTTGCGTAGGACAGGAGATCTGCACGCACATTGCCAGATCCTCCTTCCTCGAGCTAGGTTACAACACAAAGCCTCTTTATAGTCACTTGCACTTAGCTCTGCAAGTTCTCATGCACACAGTATGCACAAAGCTAACTCAATCACATAGATCCAAATACTTACATCACTTGCACTCAACACAATATAAAACTTAGCACCACTTCTCTCCTAGATCTAGTGTGTTTCTTATGTATCGTCTAGATATCTATTTATACATTAGAAAAGGGGCCAAGGCATGGGTAAACCCATGGGTCGACATGCCATACCCGTTACATAAACCCTAAACCCAAAACTACCTTAAGAAGGGGTCAAGATCCCGCTATCTCTGCTTCGTCTTGCGCTCCACCTTCGACCAGCCTGTCGAAGTCCCAAAAATGGTCAAACGTGACCAAGGTTATCCAAAACTTGGTCAAGGGCCAACATGGAGTGTAGTAAAAGAGAAGATTACAGAACTTGAAAATGAAATAGAAAGTTAGAGTAAAGAAGGTGTAAAAGATCGAGATAAAGGTAAAATTCAGGGTATGTGTAAGGGTAAAGATATAAGACATGGTAGTCCAACAAAACAAATTCCTTCAAATGACTTGGAAAAGTATAGAGAAAGAAAAGATAATTTGTCTAGAGAAGCTAAAGCATTAAGTAGTGTTCTAGCTGATCTCTATGCCCCATCACCAATGGTGGAATCACTGAAGATGAAGATAGTTGGGAGAGATACAAATATTAAAGATCTCAATAATGAACTCTTGTAGAACTGAAAGGCACAACATTTGGGATGTGATGCGGGGATACACAAATTGAAAACCCAAAATTTTGATTTGCAACATAAATTATAGAGTACAACAGTAATTGAGGTGGTGCCAATTTTATCTGTTGCATTGAAGAAACAATATTTGAGGGAACAAGAGCTTGAGAATAAAGTACAAAACCTCAGTGGTCAATTGTTCAATGTTCAATCCCAACTGAAAAAAGAAAAGGAACAACTTGAAAAGAATCAAAAGGCCAATGCCGAGAAGTATAGGAAGAATGCAAAAATGTTGAAAAAGAAAGAAAAAGATAAAACAAGATTGCAAGAGAATATGCAAAATTATGCAAAGAAAATTAATGATCTATAGAAACAATTACAATATGTTCCTACTACAACTACAAAAAAATCAGAGGCCTCTACAAAAACAAAGAGAGGCTCTGCAGATTTTTCTTTATCTCAAGAGTAGGGCTTGTAGAAACCTCCCAAGCAGCCTAGAGTAGTTACAAAATAACATTGGTTTATATACCTTGTACTCCATGCAATTACATTTAAATATGTAATATACATCATTATTTCGACAGTTTATTAACAATGTATTTTATTTTATGCAGTTAATGACATGTATGAGTGTGTATAGTTATTTATATGTATGAGTGTGCATAGTCACATATCAATGCTTTTAATACTTTAAAAGTTACTTGAGATTGAGTTATACACATATACACCACCACTGTCATCTTGTTTGCAAGATGTTTGAATAAAACATAAGTAGTTTCATGTACTTGACATTTTGATATAACAATGGTAATTGCATAGATTTATCTTTGTTGTAATGAATATGAAATCTATATGTGTAAAGTATGAATATGGATTGAAAAACAATAATTGTGCATGCAAATTACAATAGATACAAAAGCTACAAATGCAACATTTTCCCAATTTCCTCCAAAATGGTAATTTTCATACCATGACCACTTAGAATCCAATATATGGATAAAATATATATAACTAGCACTTAGAACATGATATATATATATATATATATATATATATATAACATCCAAATATTGCATATTTATATACATACATAGTCTTAAACCCTAATATGCAAGCACTCTTGCACAAACACCCTATTGGGTATGTTCATATGAAACAATAGTCCACAACCACAATATTTCACTCGAGTTGTATATGTAACAATACATATTAGTTCATGCATATAACCCCAAACCAAAATGTATATTTCACCCTACACCAAATTATGGGGACACAACAATATATTACAACGTGCAATTTTCCATAACAGGGCGTGCATTTTCCTCAATGCCATGTTTCATGAAATTTCATAGGGATAGTGTGCATAATGTGCATAATTCATCTAAACATATGAATTTTCCCTAACATTGTGATTTAAGGAATATATAATGAAAATACTAACACAAGGATTGCAATTTTCACTCTAGTGTATGTTCAATCTTCATATACAACAACAATCTACAACCACAATATTTTACTTGTGTAATCATTAATATATTATCTATCACTATAAAGAAATTCAGACTTTCATATGTAACAATGCATATTAGTTCATGCATGTAAACTCATACCAATATATATATTTCATCCTGCACCAAATTCTTGGGACACAACAACATATGTACAACCTTCCCTTTTCCCTAATAGGGTGTGCATTTTCCTCAATGCCCCCTTTTCATGAAATTTCACAAGGATAGTGTGCATAATGTGCATAATTCATATAACGATATGAATTTTCACTAACATTATGCTTTCAATAATTTATCATGCAAATCATAACACAAGGCTTTCATTTTTGACTCAAGTGTGTGCATTTTACAACATGCCCTATTTTCAAGCAGAAAACACATAATTTCCATTTTGGGGCATGCATTTTCTTCTAAAGGAATACGTATCTCATATTAAGGAATGAATTACTCAATTTCCTATATATACATCATCTCATCATTCACAATTATCCACTGTATCTTTTCTATAACCATGTAGCTTGTAATACTTCCTACAATATTGACCCATTCATTCTACAAGACAACTTTTGGTATAGACAGATGTACAATTTTTCTACAACCCTCTAGCTTGTAATATTACTTATAATATTGACCTATTCATTATGTATTTCATGAAAAGGTCATGAATATTTGTGCATAGAAATCATCATTTTTGGAGTGAAAATTGAAGCAGGAGCATCCACACCAAAGGCGCTTGAGGAAAAAAAAAATCAACAGCCAGCACAAATTTTGAAGAAATCAAAAGCTTGAAGGACATGGCAAATTTTAAAAGTTTTGATGTGAATGTAATTAAAGTATCATTAAATGAACAATAAGACGAAGCCTTAATGAAAGATCGAGGAGGATTGTAATTATGTCAATGTATTTATGAACAGTACAGATCTGTAGCTTTTTGCTCTTATATGCCTGTGCCTATCATTTATTATATAAGGCCTTAGTAGTTAATAGTCTTAATTTGATAAGATAGAACTTAGATGGTTGGAGGGAAAAATCTCGATGAGCTTCTCTTTGAAAAGATATGTAAACTATATGTCCAATTATTATGATAAGAGGGATATAGATGTGTTGTAGAAGTTTGTTGAAACCTCTATGTACAAAGCACTCAAGTTAATATAACAGAGAAGACTTTGATCCAAGTTGATGGTGTGTTATGTTCACTGTGTGAATTTTATGAATGGTATGTTTTCTATTTTCTTCTGGTCTGTGTTAATTGTTTGTTTTATGCTTATGAATGTTGAGTGAATGAATTTGTGAGGAAACAATAAGTTTCAATTGTTTCTCTTCCTGAGAAAACCTGCACGAAGTGCAATGTTAGTCCGCAAGGAGTGCATTGATGGGTTTCTGAGTTAATCTTAGAAAATCTCAGGAGGAATACCGAGGTTTTACTATCATCAAGGGTGCAAGGTGTGCACAAAAAATATGCATGAGGGGCGTAGGTTGAGTCATTTGTTGGACTCGTTTATCTAAGGAGACATTGGAAAATTCTCTGTCGCAAGGAGTGCATAGAGGTGGGTATATTTCTCTGAGAGAGAGAAAGAACATTTGGAGAAGTCCACAAGGTGTGTGAGGAATGGGACCCATATAATTTATGAGTTTCTAGTGGAGGTTAAGCTCGGGAAGGATAGAGGTTTCATAATTTCTTAGGAAGGATAGAGGTTTCATAATTGCTCAGGAAGGAACTCAAGAGTTTGAGTCACCCTCGAATTTCACAAAGCTCAGGAGAGAGAGAAGTCTTTTATATTGGTGGTCGAAAATCACTTAGGAAAGTTCCTAAGGGTTGAACCTTTGAAGGACTAGAAGGCGGGGTGTAGAATTTTCAGTGTGCAAGAGTTGAAGCTCAGGAGAGTTAGTGACATAGAACTCTTCCAGAGGAGAGAGTTATCAAAGAATCGTCGAAGGAATGGTGGAGATCCCTGTTAGAATATAATGGATGTGATCATTTTACCATCAACAATATAACTATTTTCACCCAACCATAGGCCAAAGCCACCCCTCAAGCACCTTAACCTTGATAAAGAATCACTCTAGAAGAAAACCCTAGGCTAGATATCCATACAAAGGGTAGCACACCTTTCCCCAAGGATAGCACACCAAACAAGAGCTGATCAGATAGTCCAAACCATAACCAAGAGATAGTCCAAGCCAAAACGTAATCTGCTAGCTGCAGCAGCTACAACAACAACTCTCCTCCAAACTTGCGCACAAACTGGGAAATTGCAGTGCGCACAAGTGTTGCTCTGCAATTCTGAGAATGCCTGCCATAATGAAGACTGGCCTCCTGTATTTATACTAATTCTGGCTAACTTCCTGGGTTGATTTCTCATTCTGGGTGTCTATTTACTTAGTATATAATATTTCTTCTGGCTGACTTCTTCTCTTGTAGGCTAATGTGTTGTACTTGTCCCATGCTATCATAAATTAGTGAGATTAATTTTTCCACCAACCACTCTTACATGCATTCAATAGTTGTTTTGATAATTCAAATGAGGTAAACATTAATAATACAATGGCTTGTATTTTTAGGCATGAGGAACCCCCTAGACCTCTTTATCCCCCCTCTCTTGTGGAATTGCAGACCCCCATAATTACCATCCCCCTCGTATTGCAACCAACATTTTATTTTTATTAATAATTTTCATTTACAATTTACATAGTTGACCCTTGACCATATTCATCAGTACATGCTCTCTAGCCCAAACCATATTATCTCACCAACCTAAATAATATATGTACAATTACATTATAATTTATAGGGATTGAAAATAGGGATGTTACATTCCCTCCCCTTTACTTTTACACTCGCATTAGTGCACATCACCATCCAAGTGTACATACATTTTACAATGTTGGGCTCTTTGTCCTTTAACCGATATAGGATCTCTAGCCTAACATCACATAGGAACTCCAACCCAAGACATATATGCATAGGCACCCTAGACAAGACATATACACATAGGCACCCTATCCCAAAAACAATACATAATGATTTCATATTTTATAATTCGTGCAGCAATCCTAACAAACAATCTCTCATTCCCCTCAATCTGCACAACCCAGGAATGGAATTTTCTTCTCTATACAAAAGTCCCTTAGAAAATACTCATCCCCTTCAGGGATCCAATATAGACCAGACAGAAAGCCACAGAGTTGCGGATTCAGGAAATCCATCTACAACAAATTCACAGTTTATTGATTCCTACTGTAATTCCAACCAGTAATCTCTCATTCCCCTCAACCTGCACAACCCAAGGTAGTGTACCCCCTTATATACACTGAAGTGCCTTAGGTTGTACCACTCCCCTTCCAAGGCTCTAACATAGGTTGGAAAGGAAGTCTCAGAGTTGTTTCTCCAAAAACTTCAGTTCCAATAATGGAGTCTCTAAAATTTCAAGATAGTTGCAGGTGCATCTCCCAGATTGCATCCACCAGCTCCCGCTTTGCTTCTTCTAATTTGTAACAATTCCACCAGACTTTACTCGTTCCATGATTTTTTCCTTGAGCTCCATTTCCTTATAGTTCTCTTTTTTCCAAGTACTCATTTCATGTCTTCATTATTAAGTTATTTCTATACAACCATCATGAATGCATACATGCTATATCCATTATCATATAACAATTAACTTTTCTACAGGAGTCCTCAACTCCACATGTAACATTTATTCAAAAGTAAGTTTGTAATCATAAAACAATGTAACTTATTTGTATGGATATCATGTTCTTTAAAAACATACCACGAGTAAGAATTCATCTCATTGTCATTTTTTAGGCACACCCTAGTGATTCTAGCCACCATGACATATGCATTCTTAAGTTACATCTTTCTTGCTATACTCACCCTCTAGGATTAGGCATCCCCTTCACTATTACATTGTCATTGGTCAATCCATGTTTCCAAGTATTTCTCATGCAAAGAGAGATCCAACTTACTACCATACTTCCACCAGTAGTCTATAACCTATGGTCGGCATAGGGTTCCATTGTCATAGTAGTGGCATTCTTCTGAGATTTCCAACTTCAATAACCCTTATTTCATATGTATTCACACACACATATAGTCATCATGAGACATCATCATAACAATTCCACTTATTCATTTCCAAATCTATTTTATATAGGACATCAAATTTCCCAAGTATGAGATTTTGTCTCATAATGTTTGGCTCTTACAACAGTAGGTATCGATCTTTCTTATGGGCCTACACCATTTCCATATTCGAGACCATTCTTCCTGCAATTTTTCTCAACTTTCCTTTAGCCAAACAAACAGTCAATATTCATGCACATTATCCTTTTATTGAACATTACAATGTCTCATAAAGTGATCTCAAAATTGTAACATACTAACAATTCAATCACTTCCTTATATTAATCATATTAAATGGAATGAAACTATAATTCATTATGCAATATTTACATAATGCCATCAAACATTCTACAAACAAACCAATGTGTCATTATTCATGGCCACATTTATGCAATGCACCCCTACATTGACTCCAAAATGGCCCATATCTATATCATGTACTCCACCATGGTGAGTTGGAAATTCTAGCCACCACCTTGACACAACATCCAGGGTCTTCCTAATTACTTGTTCGGTAATTTGGATACCTTCCTCTTTGACCCATACACAACACTAAGAGTATAAACCTTTGGTGCTATTTAGTGTCAGAAAATAGGTTGTAATTGAAACATCGATTATATGTAGGGAGACCATTGAGCACTTGTGTAGCATTATGGCCCTTCCATATCCAACCACGTCATCCCCTCACACATGGCTAGTGTTGATTAAGGTTGGTTGTCATTGATGTCAACTCTTGAAGAAAGACCCATAGCACAAAGTTTTGGGTAATGGACCCAATAGTGTTTGATGTAAATATGACTCATTATTGTTTTGTCATGGTTGATAAGAAGTAAATATG
>ML829010.1:93486-119083 GCA_009831015.1 Picea engelmannii | reverse complement strand
ACATGAAGAAAGAAATTACAGAGTACATCGCCAGATGTATGGAATGTCCAAGGTTCAAAGTTGAGCATGGACACCCAGATGGGTTGCTACAGTGATTACCCATCCCTGAGTGGAAGTGGGAAGTGGTGACAATGGATTTCATCACAGTATTACCCAGAACAAACAAGCAACATGATTCCATCATGGTGGTGGTGGATAAGCTTATGAAGGTTGCCCATTTTATTCCATTGAAAAATACTCAAAAGGAAACTGATGTTTCTTATATTTGTATGAGGGAAGTAGCACAATTGCACGGTATTCCCAAGAAAATAGTGTCTGATAAAGACCCAAAATTTACCTAGAGATTTTGGAAAGGATTATTCAAGGGATTCGAAACGAACCTGAACTTCAACACAACTTATCATCCTGAGTCTGAAAGAAAAACAGAAAGAGTAAATCAAGTGATAAAATATATGTTATGAATGTATGTGATGGAAAAACCATCCAGGTGGGAAGACTACCTACACTTGGTAGATTTTTCTTACAACAATGGGTACCAAGAATCACTGAAGATGATCCCATTTGAGGTTCTTTATGGTAGAAAGTGAAACACACCAATAATCTGGGACAACCCAGCTAATAGAGAAATAGTTGGACTAGAGTTGCTCAAGGAAATGGAAGAGTAATTGTTAAAGATAAAGCAGAATTTGAAGGTTTCCCAAGATAGGCAGAAAATTTATTCTAACAAAGGAAGAACCCACATGGAGTTTAAAGTGGGTGATCAAGTTTTCTTGAAGATGAAAGCCAACAGAATTTCCCTGAAGATGGGAAACTATTCCAAGTTGGCAGCCATATATTGTGGACTATTTGAAATTCTAGAAAGGATTGGACCTGTAGCTTATATGCTTGCATTGCCTGCATGCATGACTATTCATAACGTATTTTATGTCTCATTGCTCAAGAAATATATACTTAATGCTAATCATGTGATTTATTGGAATGTGATTCAGGTGGAGCAAGAAATCACTTTCAAGTGCATCTCGTGCGCATACTGGACCGAAAAAAGAAAGTAGCTCTAGAATAGAGCCATAAGGCTTGTAAAGGTCCAATGGACCTGGTACAGTCCCGAGGACGCAACATGGGAGAACGAAGATGATATGCGGGCAGAATACCCGCATCTTTTTTAATATTTTAAAAATCTTGTTGATGTTGTGTAAATGAGTTTCATTGAGGAAAGTGCAAAAATAAGGGGAGAGGATTGTAGTATCCCAAGGTCGAGCCCCGTTTGTAATTATGAATGTAACATGTTTTGTAGGCTGGTGAGCCAAGTATTTATAAGCTGGAGGCTTATGTGTTTATTAGGCCGAAGAGCCTAGATGTTAAAGGCCAGGAGCATGTTTTGTACATGTAAGCATTCATATTATTAATATAACAACATTGTTGTGTGTAGACCGACCATGAAGAAAGAGTATGGGGGACTAAGCTCCAATAGGTTGGGTAAGGGAAGGGGGATGAGAGACTAGGAAAAGGGGCTAAGCTTGAGGGCTTAACCCAAGGGAATATTATAATGTATTTCCTTATATTACTAAAGTTTGGGGAAATAAACCCAGTCATCCTAAGTTCCTTTGGGGAGAGGAACGGGTTCCAAGTGGAGAGGAATGTGCTCCTGGAGAGCCAAGTGTCACCCATGACACATGTAGATTTATGTGGGAATATCCACCGTTTTTGGGGGGCACACACCATTTTGGCCATCTTTATGAAGGAGTTTTCTCTCAACATGGGGACTAGGCGAGCCATCCATTGTCCTGATTCACTCACACACTGAGCAGGCATGCAGTCATCCAATTCCACCATTGTTTAACCCTTTACCTTCATGAACCTGTGTAAATTTTTGAGTCTTCCCTTGTCTTACCCGAGTTTTCTACTGTGGTTACCTGGTTGAATTAAGAGTTGGTTTGAAGAGACAGTTTGTCAGTCCTGTGGGTAAATCTCCTAGGTAAGAGATTGTGGATAGAGAATGTGGGTAACTCTCCCAGGTGAGAGAGTGTGATGAGGAAGTGAGTTCTCCTGGAGGGAGTCCAAAAGCAGCTACAAATCTCTGAGAATTATGTCCGGCCTGTTGCTGAAGCCCTAGAAGGGAGGTCGAGCAGTCGATGGACTGTGTGACAGTGAAGGTGTACACTCCTGGGGTGGGATAGCCATGTGGGGAATGAGATTCTATGAGCGGTGGGAATAAGTATCTCCTTGGAGGAAATCCTTCTTGTTGTACTGTGCAACTTCCTGTTGTCCCTGCCTAGCCTAGGAATCCCTTTCCCAGTGGAGTTTAGTCCCATCTCAGGGGTGACCCACTGTTGAGAGTGATGAGTAGCGTGCTCTAAGGTTGGGAGGTTCATGAAAGTTCTACACGCAGTTGGTGTACTGCAATTAAAAGATAAGTATCATTTCTAAGTTTGGTTACATGTTGTGTATTTATATATGTTGTTATATTTATGAGTTTTTCCTGTGATTACTACATATATGCTTTTACTGTTATTTCTACATTATGTTGTGTGATAGCGGAACATAAACCTTATGTTAAATTTTTATGTGTTATTTTCACTTCCGCGTGAATAAGTGTATGAGAAGAGTGTTTATGTATTTTTAAATTGTATTATATATATATATATATATATATATATATATATATAATCATAGAGATGTTTACTTAGTGATGTTTCTCAATCTATTGGTGGCTGGGGAACGTTACAAATTGGTATCAGAGCAGAAAATAAAAGATATAGTTGATTAGGTAGCATTACTCGACAAAGGTTGATGGTCAGGGACGTTACAATCTCAAAATTCTAAATATATCCATCATTTGAAGAAACATGTTTATCAGAGATTAAGTCTCAGAGAGAGCCCTCTCTATATTGGAAAGGCTAGTTTCCAGTCTTAAAGTTGGTTTGTAGGTTACCTTTGTAAATTGTTTCTTCAGCCCAACAATTTACTCAACGTTAACAAATATCATCATGGATCTATATTGTATTTATTGGAGGCCATACTTTGAGTCACTTATAGTCCGAGCATAGGTATACCTGCCTCGGGAATGGAACACATATTAACATTGTTTGATGGTTTCCTGCAGCTTCTACCAGGTTCTCCGACTCCATACCCTTACTTCGAAGAATCTACAAAGTGTTTCGGCCATCATCTTTCATCTTCTGACATCACACTTTGGGGGGGAATATGTTACACATCAAAATTCCTCACTTCAATAATATCACATTCTCATTGTCGTAAGTGTCATAAGTGTCGCACTTCTGTCGCAAGTGTCGTAAGTGTCGCATTTTTTCTCCGTAAGTGTTGCATCACAAATGACAAGATGAAAACACTTGATACAACCCCTAAAACATGTTAGAAGAAGAAGCCCCATCATCTGACAATCGAAACAAATATTTTTCTATGAGAATTTCTCATCTTGGAAACTTTTTTGAAGATCAGTGATCCCCTGCTCATATACAGGGAGCACTAGTGCTCTTTGTCCATCTCACAAGGAGCGTTGTAGCGCTCTATTTCCCAGTATAAGGGAGCATCAAATCGGTTGAGAAAATCTTGGAAGAAATCCTATTTTCTTCTAAAGACAGTTATGGATGGATCGAGTTTGTTTGGCTCAAATCTAACCCCTAGGTTGCATCTAAGGGAGATATCACAACTATTGGAGCCATATATTCAACTAATTCCAAATATACCCAAGGTGGTTGAGCCTCTCAAGTCATATAAATGGAGGCATTCTCATGGTGAACAAAGAGTAAAAAATCAGCAAAGCATTTTTATTCTGATTGTGAATCTTTCGAGCAAGGGTTGGACGAGGAAGACTTGGAGAGGTTGTTGCAACATAATCTGAAGATTGTTAGTTTCCTTTTGAATTTCTCATTAATATACTTTGCCTATTTCCTTCTAGTATGTGTTTACATGTACTTTTATATTCTTGTCTTAATATTCATAGATCGATTGATTTTTTTTAATCCATTAGAGTAGGAGATAGTCGTTTGTTTCTTGTTGTCCATTGTAGGTATTGTTTGGAACTCACGGATTGGAGCAACTTGGACAAGCGTCGAAAGTGAGGTACATCATACTTTCCCTCCTTCTCTCTTTTTCAAAGGATAAAATGAATATATAGGAATGGTAGTTTCCAAAGGTAGTTTTTTTGTCTGGGTATAGGGGTTTGTACTCCAAGGGAAATTTCACTTGTCCGTAGGAGAATATTTCCATAGCAGAGGCACATTGTGAGATTCAATGGAGATACCTTCATAGTTGTCCAAAATAGCTTGGAGGCTAGGTAGAGGAAGTTTGTTGATATTGTCTTCCGTGAGTTGGAAAATAATACATAGATTAAGGTTTTGATTAAGGAAAGTTTAATGAACACCAGTTATATTGATTAGTAAGAAGGATTTGGGAGTAGGGGGGGGGTGGAGTAGAGTAGAATGTGTATTGGAAACCTTAGATTTCAATGGTGTGTGTCCTACCTTCCATCACGAGTAACATCATGTTCAATATAATGGCGACATCCTAAGATTGTATTGATGTAGTCTGTTATGACAAAATAGGGGCATATATATGGCTAAATGTATATGATATGACCCCAAGGGGGGGCTTATATGGGCCTAAATGTATATGTAATGTGTAAATACATATGTAATAGGGTCGACCTAGTGATAAAGGGGCCTCATGTGCAAGTGTGAATAGCTACATATAAGAGATCATGTATTCATTATTTGGAGGTGAATTGTGAAGTATGAAAGGTATTTGTTTATTTGGAGGGGGTTCCACTACTGGTGGAAGAGGTCAAAACCAAAATACCAGTCAGCCAAGTGGTCATAGAAATGACAAATCAAAGATTCAGTGCCATTACTATAAAACAATATGGACATTATGCATATGAGTGCAGGAAGAGAAAGTATAATCAGAACAAACAAAGTCCAGATCAGTCAAACACTGCAAATTGGTAGATGCACCTGAAGACAAGGATGTTATAAGTGTCAGACATCCTTGGGTGATATAATTCGTCATTGTAGACACAACCACTACATCTAGATGTCATCATCTACCATTGTAGACATAAATGATGTTGTCTTCCTTTTTCAGTAGGGTAGTATGAATAAGATGATGTTGTTTACTTTCAGTCAGTAATATTAGTGTAATGATATGGTTTATCTCCTGTAGAATAAAAGTAATCGTGAATTCTTGAAAAGATGCTTTAAGAATATAGTTCACTTCGAAGAGTTGTTTTTAAGGAAGGATAGCTTGTTTCTATTTGAATTATTTTTTAGTAATGAGCTCACTGTTCATAGTCATAGATTGCTCTGTATATTTTAAATAAAGTTCATTGTCCAAACATAGTTCAATTTGTTTATAAATCTTGTTCTAAAAATAGAATTGTAAATTGAAGATAGATCCCTAGGATAAACCATCTTCTTTAAGCAATTAATCATTTCCCTACCTTGACTCATATTGTGTCACAAATCTAAGTTTACTTACCCTGGTTGATAATTTAATTGAGGGAAATTAGTGTATATAGTTTACCCATGAATAGGTTCTTATTATTTTATCACATCCTTTTTCTATGTTTAGTTCATCTAAAAGTACTTTTTAGAGATTTCGTAATGAATATTCTCTAATTTATTCCTAAGACAACATATTGGGCATTCATTGGTCCATTTATTATCTCTCAACTCTTCACGAAGAGGGGCTCTACATCAACTTTTTCTCTTAAATTTTACTATGTTTGCTAATGCTTGGTCTCTTTTTCAACCATACATCTTGATCTACTTAGTAATTGTATCAAAGTTAGATATCACAAACTTATTAATTTCATCCTCTTCTTCCTAGACTTCTTCCATGGTTGTTGTTTGAATAATCTTGTATGATTAGTAAAATTACATATATTAATTTTAAAATAGAGTTTATAATATTACATTGACATAATCACATACCCAACTTATGAGATGACCATTTTAATTAAGAAAGGACTTTTACATTATTTTTGTTCCATGATCATCATCCCATACACACGACACACCATCATATGACTTATGGAGGTATTCACTAAGGAAATAGAAGAATCCATGAATGATATATCCTTCAACAATTGGAACCCTTTGAACATGCCAATTTCTTCATAAATCCCTTGTATTTTTATATATTCCTCCAAGAAGAAAACATCCACCTTGTAGAAACAACACCATCTAATTAATTCTCATAGACTAGAAGCTCCAGTATATGCACTTATGTGTCCATGCCAATCATAGGGAATTGTTTTCAAAAAAAAATTATTTATGTAGTTTCATCTCACATATATTCCTATATGGGATTCATATGCACTTATGTGTCCATGCCAATCATAGGGAATTGTTTTAAAAAAAAATTATTTATGTAGTTTCATCTCACATATATTCCTATATGGGATTCATGTATCTCTTTTAATGTCAAACACATTATTTCAATAAAAATTAATTAGTTTGATGTAAGTGTATTTTATTATCATTATGACCATAAATTAATAAAAAATTACTATATACTAAATAATATTTTACAAATTTTGTGCAAACTTTGACAAATGACACATAGCTTCTCACAAATCAATGGTGGGAGTATTTGAAACTATTATTTCTAATAAAAAAATATTTCACACAAAGATTTTTACTTTTCTATTAATTATTGAAACAAAAATATTATATTCCTTAAATGTTCACATATATAATGTAACAATTAGCCAATGGTTAGTTCAATTAGTTGTCACCAATGTTGTTGGGAATTTGTCTAGTTCTATGGAAACAAGTACCCGGTTTGAATCTCCTTGGGTGAGATCATGGAGTCTCCACTCAATGAATCTATGACATAGCACGTGCGCCCATGGGGAATTAAATAATACCCTTAATTTAATTAGATATTAATAAATACCTCCCAAAATCCTTTTTTTGAACCCCCCTCCCAATACATATTTAAAATAAATAAATAAAACCCTACTTTTACTAGAAACCCTACTTATAACCCCCAATACTTATAAGCCCTCAGATACCCTACATCCCCTCAAAATACCTACAATACATTGACTTTATTTTTTACAATTTTAAAACCCCCTTTATGAATGAATGTGATAAGATATTGGTCAAAAAGGTGAATCCCACTATGGGTGAGATGCATTAGCCTACAACAATGGGTTTACTAGGGATTCCATACATGAATGTGTGGAAGCATCCCTTAGGTTTCCCTGTGAGGTTTTCCTAGATATATAATGCAATAATTGAAAGTAATCATCAATAAACCATTTTCTTGCAAATACATTCAAAACATTGTGTCAATCATAGATTTCAAGGGCAAGAAAGTAAACATCAATAAATTATTTTTCTTGTAAATACCATCAAAACATTGTGTCAATCATATATTTTGAGCACAAGAAAATAAACATCACTAAATTATTTTTCTTGTAAATACCATCAAAACATTGTGTCAATCATATATTTTGAGCACAATGACATGTACATCAGATGTAGAAGTATTTCCTATGGAGGACTTGTAATTACTTAATGAACAATTTTCAACAAAACACTCTTTGCTATCTTGAATTGATATTTAGGAAAAATCCATGGAGTCTCGTTATAGGTTGGGTAGTTTTCATTTCCTTTTCACCCTAGCCCAACCATCCAAAAACACTCTTCTCTAAGATTACTTTGAAATATACAAGTGAGGAACTTGATTCCTTCCCTTCTTACGAATTATATTCACATTAGCTCAACATAAGCCTACTTCCAAGGTTATGAAAGTACAATAGCATCAATTCCAACAGTAAATGTCCTAGTACCAAATCTTCCCCCACTAGGAAAATGACTTGAGGATGACATCAAAATGGTGGAAAAGTAAAGATCATCCAACTATCATAATTGAAATCTTCCCCCCAATGGGAGAATGACTCAAGGGTGGAATCAATACAATAACAAACTAAAAGGCCCGCAACCATCATAAATCACAAGGGGGTTCGCTTCATGAACCTTTGACATAGCATGTGTGTTCATAGGATATTATAAACTACCCCTAATTTCACTAGATATTAAATAATACCTCCCAAAATCCTTTTAGTGAATGCCCCCCGCTCACTATACATCTTTTCAATTAAAATTCCCCCAGTTTTCACTAGATATCTTAGGTATCCATTTTTTCATAACAATTTTAATACCTCTATTTTTTTCTACCCCTAGTATGGTGAAACGACTCTTACAAGTTATGGATGAGGTTTATGGAAACTAGTAGACTACTTATGTTTTCATTTTCTTCTTCCCTATTTGAATTTAATCAATGTATTGATTGGAGATTAATGGATATTCTAACTATAGTAATTTTTTTAAATGATCCAATGAGCCCAAAAGGATCAATGTTACCCAAATCATGCCTCTTATTCTCTTTTTCAAAGGAGAAACCAAGAAAAGGGACGACTGGTAGAGAAGTTGTCTTTTGAGTCATCAATGTATCAATGCTTACATCACACTCCTTAGTGGGTGGGGGGGAATTATTTCTAGAATCTATATGCACATATTCCTATGGACTTTTATTTGTTTCTACACAATGGGATTCATTATAGTGTTCTTCCACCATTTCTCTTTTTCATGTCTTGGTCAAATCCTCAATTTCTAACGGAACTTTTGGCCAAATCCTTGATTTCAATGGGTGTCATATTGATGGTAGAATACATGAAGCGGGTCGATATGGGAGAAGTGGGAGATATGTTGAGCCATGTAATTCCCAAGAAGCTATGTAAACTACTACATATGTGAGAGTTTCTAATGCCAAAAAGGGGGTTATGGGCATTGAACAATAAAGAAGAAGAAGAGCATCTGAGGAGAACGAATACATTATTGTGGAACTTGAAGGCTATGGACAAGTCCAATATGAAGTGACTCATTCAAAGCCACACCCCTTCCCCCAAATACCTAATTCAACTCCCCCCAATACCATATTTTAAACCCCTCAATATATGTTTTTAATATATTAAAAATACCCCTTGGCCCTTATATGCTAAGAAATATTTTTTTTTAATTTGTTTTTACATAATTGTATCTCACCCAATATGAATTCACATGGTAGAATATTCCATAATTTGTGAATCCTCTATTGGGAGGGTGGGGCTCAATGTAGAGGAGGGATCCCTGGGTTCAAGAAGACTTGCAATGAAATTTTCCAACCACATTTTTCCAACATAAAGCAAGTTCATAAAAACATTGATTGTGTTTTCTTGGTAGCAATAGCTTTGTTTGTTAGAAAAATTATATTTCAATTGGTTAATCTCTTGACATGTTGAAACTTGTATTGTTCAAAACATCTCATAACCCTCTTAATCTAAGAAGATTGATGGACCCTCTCCCATGGTGGGTTATGTGTTTTTCCTTTGTTTATCCAATCATTGTTTTGGAATGCCTTTACGAGGTGGTTTTTTTTAAATCCTCATTTTAGGGCCTTAAAGGTACCCCTAAAAAGGACTTTCATTTAGGCTTAATTGTTAGAGCTCTTTCCTTGAATTATATTTGTATGTGGCCCAAGGGGTTAGCTCAATGAATTGTTGTCAATATTACTAGGTATTTGGCTAGTGATGTGAATCTCCCTAGATGAAGCACACAAGTTTACACTAATAAGCTTATTAGGAGGTTTACACCAATAAGTTTATTAAGATACCATCCACGAATGTAGAAAAGTATCCATTAAATTTCCCCACACACACACACATATATATATATATATATATATGATGTTATTTTGATAATAATTCTTTAGCAATCTAAATATTCTGATGGATTAAAAAGTAAAATTTGATAAATATGCATGGGTCCTAAAGCCCGAGTAGGATAAGGCATCCACACACCATGCTTAAGCAACCACTTCTTTGTAGTATCCGTCTGACCTTGGATTACCTATCAATACATATCTTTTGGATCACCTATATATACACATCCCTCTGTATTAGGAGGTTGCCATGGAAATTTTCTTCAATGAAGACGTACGAATAACCAAACAGTAGAAACTTGAAAGCCATGGCTTACATAGTTGATGCAGATTATGACTGGTTGTTTAAGGTTGTGCTCTTGGGGGACAGTGGTGCAGGAAAAACGAGCTTATTATCCAGAATCGCTGAGGATACTTTCTGAGAGATTTCCAAGCCAACAATTGCAGTAGAATTCACCACCCGCACCAAACAGATTGATGGCAAAATCATCAAGGCTCAGCTTTGGGACACTGCGGGTCAAGAAAGGTATGTAAAACTCAGAGAACAAACATAACTCCATATTGTAAGTCTTTTTTCCTTTTTCCTTGGCCTACTTTCTATGCACTGCCAACATTGATTGTAGCGTCTGACTTGTAGGGATATTGAGTTAAGAATGTAATATGTAAACAGGTTATTAACTTGGTAACTACCTGAGACAACAGAGGTGGAGGCGGTTTGTTCATTGATGAACTTTAAAATTTGTTATGAACGTCAAAGCATTCAATAACTCAAATGAATTCATCAACACTCGACTAGTCAGCTTTTCTTCTTTTATTTTTGTCTCATAATCTGCTTATATTGTGATCAGATATTGTTCTATAACTTCTTACTATAGAGGATCAACGGGAGCATTAGTGGTCTACGATATTTGCAGTCAGCTGAGCTTTGAGAACGTTGGGAGATGGCTAAAGGATCTGAGGGAGAAAAACGATTCAGAATTGGTGATAATGCTGGTGGGGAACAAGACCGACCTCCAAGATCTCAGATGCACCTCCACCAAAGAAGCCAAGGATTTGGCCGAGAGAGAAGGTCTGTGCTTCATAGAGACTTCTGCAAAAGATGTTGTCAACGTGGAGACTGCATTTACAGAGGTACTTACTCGGATTTATCGCCAGTTTCTGGACACTAAACTTGTTCAGGATGGGAAGCCCAAAGCTGGTGCTGCATGGTTGGGGGCACCAATTGATATAGGTTGCATTGGGAGGGGTAAATATGAGGAAACGAAAGCAAACAAGGGTCGTTGTTGCAGTTCTGCTTAGGATTACCATACCCATGTTATCACTTCTTGTATCAGTAAAATTATGTAGTGTAAATATATACTGGTGATTATATTGTTTGGATCTCATTGAATATGAGATATTTGACCCATTGTTCTCTGATGTTATAATAGAGGTTTACCCATTGTTATGTGATGTTAAAATAGAGGTTTACTCATCTCCTATACTTTACTGCATAGGATTTTAAAGAATTTGATGAAATTTTAAATGATTTTGTAGATAAGACATTTTACAAAGGTTTTTTTCCTGACTAAGGTCTCCCTGTCAAAATTCAACTATCACTAGAATAGATGGCCAGCCTATTAGACATACATTGGGAGATTCTGGCTTACATGAAGTGATGCAGAAATTGTTTCTGTTGCATAGAAGATGATGTGGCCCTTAACTACTCTCTAAAGAGTTCATTCCTTTTGTCAAAGAGCAAACTTGTGCATAGATTTAACTTTTGTTGACAGAAAAAGTCATACCAAATAGAAAGGATGCCAATGCATAGAGAAGATTATGGATAGCACAAACACAAATTTGTTTGCAAACTCTGGTCTAAAACATCATTGTAAATATTTGTCATAGTCATAGATACTCACACTTTGTATGTAAGGAAGATACTTGTTGAGAATGTAATTTTTTAAATTTTGTTACTTAGTTATATTTTAATAAAAAAAATTATTAAATCGATAAGCCTACACTTATTAGAAATGGTCTTAATTAATGGATTTTTAATCTAGATAAGTTTTTAATGTACATGATTTTATATGTTCTGGATATTTTTAGTAGTCACAATAAATCAAAGGCTATAATTTCAATCATTAACTTTCTTGCATAACAAAATATATGAATTAGTCATTAAAAATGGTGATTAAAGTGATTAACATAACAATGACTATTCACAATTGTTTTACTGCATTTAAATTTATGTATGTTACTGCCATTTTATTTTTAAGGGGCCTAATTTGTTCACTCCTAAGTTTTTAGGAATGTGTGGCCTGGGTTACCCAATTTATTTACTCCTCGGTTTTTAGGTTTTTTACTTGTGGGTGGGCTGCTTTACCCAATGTATTTACTCCTAGGTTTTTACTAGTGCATGGCATGCGTTTCTTTTTTAATGTAGTATGTTAGGGGCATGCTTGTTTTTCAATTCTTGTTAGTGGGATGAGTTTTAGTTTTCCTCATCCCTTTTTTCAGTGTGTTGCTTGGCTGATCAATTCCAATAGATGGAAGATCAATTCCATCGACGAAAACCCTTTTTTGGATATGTGTGGCCACGTGGATGTGAAGTGCTAGGATCTGCATGAGTGTTTCAATTAACCAAATGCTTGGTGTCAGGTGTTTCAATCAACCCGACGTATATCTCTCTTAATGCTTTAGCCTTGCAAGTTACCATCGTGCTCAGGCCAAGAAGTAAGTGGGCGTGGATCCCATTGTGCAATTGCGTAGGTTACCATTGAGCTCACATCCATGGATAAATTTAATTTTGCAGATTTTATAATGAGATTATAGATAAATTGCAGTGTAGATACTCTTGGGTCTTCAACGCAAAGACTATTCTGCGCAACACAGTCTCAAATATTACCTGCCACAAAGGCTTTGCTACATAGTTCTCAAGATCAACCGCGCAGTGTACAGGCTACACGATTTGTTGCGCGTTGTGAAAACACACTTAATGAAATGATTTATGGATGCAGAATAACACAGTGTTATTCTTAGCACATAAACTCAGAAATACACATGAAATTTGACAACACACAAAATACTTGATATATATTAAGTTCGATGCAACGCACGAATAAAAAATACAATAAATGAGATGAGCTTCGACTCCAATGGCTTCTTTGAATTCATTTAGCTTCTACCGTTCCTTTCAACTATTCACTCTACCTATTTTATTTTTCTCTGCATCTTGTCTCGACTAACTAAAGACTCGGACATTATAAAGACGATGATTAAGACTTCTTGTAGAAGTAAAATTGACTCAACATTAAGACTACAATTAATTCGACTGACTATTCATCTACTTAACTAAAATGGATTAAGGTAAAGATCGTCTCCATTTATGACTCCCCTGCTCGTCGACTGACTTAGATTGAGTTTGAGTAAACGTGTGACTTTGCATTTGGAGACTGACTAACTGAAAATTCAACTGACTGACAAAACCACTGACAAATTCACTGACTGACAAATCGACTGAAACTTGAAAATCTCACCGACTTGTGATTACTATTTCCAACACTCCCCTTAATTATAAGTAGGTGGGGGTTACAAAAAATTTCATCAAAAATTGAGTCTACATTTTATTATCACTCATATGTTACTGCGTAGATTCTCAAAATACTGCGCAGATGCTAAAATGCATCTCTTGTTAGAGCCTTTGTAAAAATATCTACGACTTATTCTTTTGACCTGCAAAACTCTAAACATATCTCTTTGTTATTCACCAATTCTCTAATAAAGTGATACCTTGTATCAATATGCTTGGTTTTCTTGTGAAACACATGATGGCTGAGTTGTTGTCACAAGATATTATTGTTGGTTTCTATTGTTCATACAACAAATATTTTAACATTCTTCTCATCCAAACTGCTTGACAAGTTGCGCTTGTAGCTGCGACGTGGGCTGCTTCCTTGATGTCTATGATACCATACCTATTCCAAAATGAAATGTGTACCCAGAGGTACTTTTCCTGTCATCTATGTTGCCTCCATAATCACTATTAGTGTATCCAATGAGTTTGAAATTTTCTGAAGTGGAGTACTTAATGCCAAAATCTATTGTTCCATTCACATATCTCAAGATTCACTTTCCTGCCTTCCAATGTGATTCTTTTGGAGTTTCCATGAACCTTGAAATTAGGCTCACTCCATACATAATATCATATCTTGTTGTTGTTAGATACATAAGACTTCCTACCGGTCTTTGAAACAGTGTGGGATCCACCTTGGACCCTTTATCTTCCTTGCTTAACTTCAATCCAGTTATGATAGGTGTTGGGGCTCCTTTTGAATTTGTCATATTGAATCTTTTCAATATTGCATGCACATACTTAGACTATGAGATAAATATACCGGTTTTGGACTCGTGAACTTCTATTCCCAAAAAATATCTTATAAGCCCCAAATCATTCATTTCAAGTTCATCCTTCATGACTGAATTAAATTCTTCTATACCAAAATCACCTGTAAAAATTAAATCATCTACATATAAACAAACAATTAACATGTTACCTTGTTGATTTTCTTTGATGTACAATGTTGGTTCACTTTCACTTATGTGAAATTCATTCTATGTGAGATAAGAATCTATTCGACTATACCAAGCTCTCGGAGCTTGCTTTAACCCATACAGTGCTTTCTTCAATCTGTACACTTTGTCGTTTTGTCCCGGAACCTCATAACCTTGTGGTTGTTCAACATACACTTCTTCTTCCAAGTTTGCATTAAAAAATGTTGACTTTACATCCATCTGATAAAATGGCCACTTGTACTACGCGGTAATGGATAAGATACTTCTAACCGTGTCCATGCATGCAACTGGTGCAAATGTTTCATTGAAATCAATTCCAGGTTGTTGTGTAAAACCTCTTGTAACTAACTTTGCCTTGTACTTCTAGACATTTCCATCTGCATCTTGCTTTGTTTTATAAATCCACTTGACACTTATAACATCCTTGTCTTCAGGTACATCTACCAATTTGTGTTGTTTGACTATCTTGACTTTGTTTGTTGTGATTATACTTTCTATGTCCATACTTTTTACATAATAACCCCACTTGGCTCACTGGTATTTGATTATAAAAATTACTTCATTTTCCCTATAATATTGAAACTTATCAAATTTTGAAAATACAAAACTTGATTCAGATTAGAAATAGATTGCGTAAACATGTATTTCCTAATATTTTAAAACATGAATTATAAATAGATTATTTATTTTAGTCAAATTTACAATGAAAAATAAATTGGTCAAACTAATTATGTAGTTTATTACATAGAAGATGAGTAATATTATCATATTCTACTAAATTAAAAATATATATGATTTATTCAAACTAAATTATCTAAAATATATAATTTATTCAAACTTCAAACTAAATTACTAGAGTAAATTTATTTAAAATAATATCTATAAAACATTGAAAAGTATCAAATTTATATACAGTTTGAGTGGGCTTAATGGTTAAGAACATGTGTTTCCTCTTAAAAGATTAGAGGTTCAAATCCAGAAGGAGTAGGGTATGTATACCTTGGTAGACTTTACACGGTATTAGAAATATTGTAATAATTTCCCTTCAAAAACCAAATTCCACGTCATAACAGATGAGCAATATTGTAATATTTATCTTCAAAACCGAATTCCACGTCATAACAAAAAAATACAAAATACAACCTTAATCGAGATAAGACTTACGTAAAAATTAAATGTAACCCTGTAATTATTGGGGATAACTTGAGACAGTGGCCTCAAAGGTTCTACATATAGAGACAAGCGTCATGACGATAAAGACCGAAATGTCAGAGCGAGCATCGATTAACTTAATTGCCATCGATACTCTTCTCTGCCATTTCGATTCTTTGCTTCAATAAAAGCAAAGCTTTCTTCAGAGAGTCGCAATATGAACGAGGAGATTGCAGAGCTGATGAGGCTGTGAGAAGAAGGGAGAATGGTCGCTGGCATGCATTTTGAATACCTGCTCAGGGGGATTCTGTGCTATGGAGTATTCCTGGTGCTCTGGAGAGAACAATCTGTCCTTCATTAACATGACATAAAATCTTCTGATACTTCCATACTTCTCCTCGGACAGCTTCAGGATCTCCACCGAGATTGGAAATGGCGTTGGAGTTAGAACAGATCGTGCAAGGTTCGCGTCCTGTGGTAACAAGTAACACAGGGCAGAGTATAGCGGAAACAAACTATTCGTCAGTATAAATAATGGAAGTGGGAAGAAAAGCTACGAAATTACTCCCAGAAGCGCACCATGGGCACATCCCACTGTATTTTCACACATAAATCCAATAGCATCACACAGCCGTGTGTTGGAATCCAATAGAGAGAAATTCAAGGCATAAATACCTCTTCAGGGCTCTCGTTGTAGAGATAGGACTTGACATGGTCAAGAGCCAGTGAAGCAGATGTGGGTAGCTCTGAATCTGCTTTCGTATTTAGTACTATTACTCCTTTTTCCACCAGCCTGGTGAAAGTCTGCACACATCAGATAAACCCATACTCCAATACAATTCAATTAACAATTAAAATGCTGTCCGAACACCCCAGGTAATCTGCATCATCATAGCATCCATCCCTTTTAGTAATACAAGTATCAGGCACAAAAGAAAGAAAAGTCTGCATCACACCTTCGGGTTCGCAGAGCTAAGGAAGCTCTGATTGTTTCGAGGAGTAAATGCAGCTATGAAGATTGCCTTAGAGATCTTGGTTGGATACATCTCCATCGCATATGATAATGGACATCCAGCCAAGCTATGACCTACAAGAGTCACCTGCCACACATTTTATCCAAAGACTTCAGTGCCCCTCAAAGGCCATGATAAAAGCAAGAATAATATCACTGGAAAAACCCATGATGAAAATCAGTGTTTTTCAAAGGCAAATTCATGTATAATAAAAGGTTGCGAGCATTCTTTCAATTTAATGAACCAGGTCCCGAGATGTATTATCAAAGGTCTTCGATCCGAAACCTTCTAATCAGGTAAGTACCAACCATTTTAGCTCAAGTCCAAGTACAAACCCATTTAGCTCAAGTCCAGGTCCCAAACGGTCTTCACATCTTACCTGACTTGGAAGGGTGGGTTATCTCAAGCCAGTAACACCTCCTCGGCGCAACAGAACAATAGAATACTGTTCAAATTTTGGTTTTCAGCTGATGAAACCCAGGCCTCAAAGCCCAACTTCTCAAATTTTAACTGCCCATAATCTCTCTCTGGCTTGGCAGGTCCGCACCGGTTATTTAACCCTAATAACCCATATTCAATTTGCTCCCTTACTAAGAGGCCCTCCTGTGCTATGCGATTGCAATTTCATCCATCGCATAACAAAAGCTAAGAGGCCCTCCTGTGCTATGCGACTGCAATTTCATCCATCGCATAACAAAAGCTTAAGCATATTTTGTTCTTTAAATATGAAACACAATGCAATGAGAAGCCCCTTGAGAGGGTTATTTTGCAGACATCCCAAGCAACAATGAGAACATGAATCCCTATAAAATTTTGTTTGAGCCCTGAACTTTGCTAGCTCAAACCCGAAAGGAAAAAAGTCTGAAAAGAGCATCAATTGCTTGGCCTATGTTGCAACTATTCAAAGGCCACAACATTTATGGTATGGTCAGCACTCCAGGAGAACAGTAAAGAGAAACATCATGAAAACATCTAATATTCATAATTGCTTTGGACATCATTGTTTGGTCATCAGTTATCAGTTTTGGTTTAGAATCACTATTATTTTCATGGGTTTCTACCTAGTGAATCTATGACATAGAACTGAGTTCTTGTGATATTAAAGAATACCTCTAATTTCAGTGGATATTGATAGATATATTTTAAAATACTTTTGTTGAATTTCCTCCCAATATATCTTTCCAATTAAAAATACCAAGACTTTTACTAGATATCCCCTGATCTGGATCCGAAACGTCGACAATCTAATAACTATACTGTGGTTTTTCCGATCATTAATGAAAATCCCACCCACAGCAATCTCACTCATTAGATATCCCCTATTTTTACTAAACCCTTTTTATTCTCCCAGTACCTATAAACCCCCTACCTTGCATTCCAAGCCCCCTAATACTTACAATATATTGACTATTTTTCAGAATTTTAAAATCTCCTTTATGAATAAGATATTGCTCAACAAGGTGAATCCTGATAACTTTTCTCAAACCTACAAATGACAGATTAAAATCCAGAAAATCCAACTACCTTCTCATCATTGCTGAGGTTGCTGATATACTGTAGCAGTGGTTCTGCATAGTGTGCAATTGAATTGACTTGAACTGTAGAGGCTGCCCTGTTTATGCCATTAGAGGTGAGATCCAAGGAAGCCACTCTGTGCCCCTTCTGCTTAAGCAGAGTGACAATTTTATACCAACACCATGCTCCATGCCCAAGTCCATGAATCAACACAAAGTGCTGTTGTATTGCTTCTCCTTCCTTATCAATTTCACAGGGAAAAAAACTCAGATCTCCTCATCATGAGACTCCATTATTGTTCGCTTTCAAACAGAAAACTCAAAAATAAATCAAAACAGTAGAGACTGCTGAAGTTTTGGGATTAGATTACCTCTACAAGAATAGAAACAAGGAGCAGCATGACACCGAGTGTACCAACAGTTCTACTCCATTGCAACACCATCATAACAGTAGAGCAGAATAGGGACTACAGTGACCAACTTCTTATGTGAGAAATCTCTGAGAATTAGATGGAGCATTCTCTACTTATAAAGGAGATTAAGGGCCAAGAGAAGCGTTGCTGGAATATCTCAAAATTATTGGGGCAAGAAAGCGCAAGTGAAGGTGGGGATGGAACAAAATCATTGGAGGATGTTAACAAGGTGGGGTATCAATAATTCCTTGGCACACAGGTGTGCCAGTACACTGACCCCACCTTGCCAAACATTTAATGGCCAAATATTTAAACATGTAATTAACATTTAATGGCCAAACATTTAAACATGTAATTATGGGAGCTTGATACATGGCACTTAAATAACTCTGTAATTTTTTTATGAAGAATTATTTAAATGACAATTTTGATACATGGCACTTAAATAACTCTGTAATTTTTTTAATGAAGGATTGTTTAAATTACATTTTTTATTGTTCGAATTGTAACATTTGGATCAATTCAAAGCTTCAAATTTATTATAAAATTATAATTTGCAATCCTTAAAATCACAATTTTAAGTCTACAAAAAAATCAAATTTTAATCCAAATAAAAAGAAAAAAACCGCTTTTGATTGAAATAAAATGAAAAAACCACTTTTGAGGCGATCTGATGGTGCCTTATCCCACACTGTACTGAATCATGCCTACTAAAAGGACGGGAAGATATTTGGCACATAGAGTGATAAGTAAGGCCTAATAAAAGTATGGGTATATTTTTTGCACTTTAATTTTTAGATATTTTCTGAATTTAAAATAAATTAAGATAGAATTCAGTTTGATAATAAATATGTAGTTATATTTAGATTTTACTTTTTGGATTTAATAAAAATATTTATATTTAATTTATAGAATTTTTTTTTTTGGTTAAAAATGTTGATCATTTATAAATTTGGGTTTGGGTTTGTTAGATTTGTTTTGTTGTGTTGTGGAAGATTTTTTCTAACTATAAAATCTTATTTATGTCTGTGTGGTTGAGAGAATCCTTCATAGATTTATTAGATTTGTTATAGATTTGTTAAATTTGTTATGTTTTTGAGGAAAAACATCTTGTATAAATTTGTTATGTTTTTGAGGAAAAACATCTTGTATAAATTTGTTAGATTTGTTATGTTTTTAGGAAAAACATCTTGTATAAATATATGATTGGTTTAATAAAAATATGGATTTTGTGTGTGCACTCTAGTTCTCTAATTAAAATCGAAATGTTCTTTAAGAGATAGTACCTTTCTGTCTTTGCAGCCTATAAAATCCTGCCACGTCCTTGCTACATCTCATAATTCCTAGCCTATTAAACCCTGCCACTTCCTTGTCACATCAAGCAATTCCTAGGCTATTAAACCCTGCAACGTTCTTGCCACAACTTACAATTTCACTGTTTCATTTTCTTATTTTTAGTGTTCTGTCACTCTATTTTTACCCCCAACAAAATATGAAGACACTATGGGCAGGGGAGGTCGTTATAAATTTTAAATTATTTTTATTTTTATTTTTTTAGAGTTAGATTAATTGATCATTGGTGGAGATATATTGGTCGAGATATTTAGATAAAGTTTAGATTTAAATTTTATTGTTACTATCAAATTCAAATTTAATATAAAAGAAAAATTTATGATTTAATAAATATCAAGAAGTTAAAAAATACATATTTTAATTTTTTTATGATTTAATAAATATAAAAATAAATAAAAGATAAAAACTTATTTAAAAAAAAAAATCATTAATCTAACTTTATCACATCCATCTAACTTTATTCCACCAATGTTTTATGAAAATTACAAAATTTACCTTTCAACTATTCAAACTATTATTCTCACTCCTCAAACTATTATTCTCACTCCTCCCACTCCTGAACTAAAAAAACCTATTACCCCGTAGATTATAGAAAGAATTATTACCCATGGACTAGAGAAAGCTATTGCAATTGATTTAATTGATACACCTATATGTAGGTTATTCAAGATTTTATTGTACACAAGTTTCGTATTTTCCTTTATGGGATTCTATCTTTAAATAAAAACTTTAAAATTAAATTTTATATTCAATGAAATGATTGCATTCTTTGTTTGAATTTTTTATTCTTTATATTAAATCATTGTTTTGGATAAAGGTTCTATTTTTTAGGTTTTTTTTGGTAGGAATTAGTTAGACAATGTAAATTTGGACAAAATCTCTATTTTTTGTTGTTTAAATTGTCTTTCTAAATGCATAAATGGAATCAGTGTGCTGAAAAACTATTGGGGCACTCAGATTATACAAACTTAGCCACTCGGACAAAATCTCTATTTTTTGTTGTTTGAATTGTCTTTCTGAATGCATAAATGGATTCAGCCTGCTGAAAAACTCTTGGGGCACTGGGATTATACAAACTTAGCCACTCAAATATCCAACCATTCATCACCCAATTTCAGGCAAAATCAAACAAAAAAAAATGTCAAAAAACCCCAAGGTGGAAGGTTTGGACTACTGCTTAAAGGACAACTTTCTCTTTCCATTTATGTTATTTTCTTTATTAGCCCAGGTCTATAAAAACCAGAAAAAGGGGAGATGCAAGCAGAGGCATCAAACCTGCAAATGATGGTTGGGCGCCAACAGACTGGACTAGCAACCGTTGTTTTGCATCCACTTTTGGCTTGTCTAGGTTTTCTGCAATTAGCTTGTGAAGTTTAGTTGAGTCACAGTGAACTTCTCCCCTCAAGCTGTTCAAAACACTACAGGAATGTCCCCAAACAAATTGAGAGCTCAAACACGGTCTTTTTACTTAAAACATGTAAATGCTACAGTATTATTAACCGAGCAAGATATGCCACTAATGATAAGCATAGAAGTAAGATGTGTCTAGCTGATCTGATCTCATGTGATGATGTTTTTTTTTATATTAGGACTGTAAGATAGCAAGGCCAAGCTCCTGTTTTCGATCCTGTCTAATCAACCCAGATCCCAAAGAACAATTGGTTTCATGGATGTTATCGCTATTGCATTTAAATCAACACAACTTTATTTCTATTTCTCTCTGTGCAAGAATGGTGGCAAGAAGAATATGTTATTTTGCAATTACTGTTTTCTGTACATCAAGTTTCCAATTTGAAGCGAACACAAAGGTCACTGCATTCCGAATATGCATAAATAAGTTCTTTATAATAGTTTTTCTGGGGGATTACACTGGGAAGTTGAGAAAATTGTGTCATTGACTCGGAAAAATTCAATTCCAATAAGCACACATTCAAGTTAGCAAATCCATGTGTTATAGGGGATCCAAGAGCATATGTTTGGTGACACACAATTCATTATGCAGGGGATGTAATGCAGGTTCGTGTTTATGGGTCTTAGCGCCACCTTTCCATTACCCATTAAATTAATATAAGCTTTTATTTGAGTAACTTCCATTTCACAGAGGCTTACTCAAACAATTTTGTTAACAACGTTGCGAAAAGTAGTGTACAAGCAATAATAGGCAAAGGGTTTAGAAAAAAGGGGGGTGGGGGGGAATCGAATAATTAGGGAGGAAATGGAGAAAAATAACCAAGTAGCAAAAATGGGGGAAAATAGAAAAAATAGAGATAAAATCGGAAAAACCCGCATGGGAAAAAATTAAATAAGGGGGAAATTTTGGACAAACCCCCAAAAAATACTGAATTTTTCCAGGCCGTGATTTTTCACAAAATTTTTGAAGCAAAAAAATAGTTTTGCTCCGAATCGCCCAATTAAACAGCCTTTCTGGAGAACTGGGAAAAAATCACCAAATAGAAAACATGGGGAAAAATCAAAAAGGGGAAATTCAGACAAAAAATAAAAAAAATTAACCAAAAAAAAAACATGGGAAAAAGTCAAAAAAGGGAGAAATGGGAAAAAAACAAAAAATGGCGAAATTTTCCAGGCAATGATTTTTCACAAAATTTTCAAAGTGAAAAACATTTTTGCTTTGAAGAACCCAATTAAACAGCCTTTCTGGTAAGACTAATCTTTAAAAAGAGCCATATTGCACAGCTCGTTACACTAAAATAAGTTTTAGTTAAGTAATCTACTACAAACTTTTAATAAGCGATTCTATTAGCGTAGCGAAGTAAATTGAACTAAGTTATGTGCTTCATTCCGATCTAGTTTAAGAAAGTTCGAGTTGGGCGTCATAATTGAATCTGTTAAAAAATTGTTATTGGAAACATGGGGTTGTCCAAAATGGCGTATGTTGATTCATTAGAAACATGTGCTATCGTAGGAAACGACAAACCTTAAACACCAGACAGACTTGCCATTAATTATTGCACCGAAACCTTGACATAACAGGTTTTTTTCCCGAAAGCTTGCAAAACAATAAGGATCTACCTGCATCGATGACAACTCTGTCTGATCCTCGAGGTTTTACTAAGGGAACGGCCTCATGTCAAGCTGTATTTGACTAGCATATGTTATTTAAAGTGCTCGACAAGCGACTTTAAGGTAATTTAAACAATCCGAAAGCATTTAAGGAAATTTAGTTAGAGATATAGGTAATCTGCAAAGTTGGAGCAATTTGTTCACAACATCTGCGTTTTAAAGTACCCGATAAGGGACTTCAAGGTAATTTATTCAATCTGGAGGAATTTAATGAAATTTATTTAGATAGATAGGCAATCTGCAAAGCTGTAGCAATTTGAACACAATTTTGAAAAAAAAAACCAGCAAATATAAAACCGTCAAAAAGTGAGAATAAAAAAAAAACAAATTTGAAGAAAAAGAAAATATAAAACTGTATAAAATCAAGAATAGAAATAAACACAATCTTGGATAAATAGGCAACAATAAAGTCGTTTAAAGTGGAGAGTAAAAGTTACGTAGGTAATGCATCCCATGCTTGTGATATATGGACCTTCAACAGCGATGTCAACATTTGAAAAAATGAAATAATTATTAGGATTTTAATCCAAATCGAAACCTTCATGTAAGAGAGTGCATTTCAGTGTGGTTTATAGTTCCTAAGTGGCGATTCAAACCAAAAAAATTTAGATAAATGGAAAATCTAAGGACCGTAAAAACAAAATTGTCAATAAATATAAACTTTCACATTAAAGATCTTAAAACTTCAGACAAGTCAAAGCATGGCCTATAGTTTGCAGAAACGAAGATAATAATAAAGAAGAAGAAGCTCGACTCACACTGAATCCTCGACCTCTTACTTAAGTTTCGTCTACCACTTTTTGCACAGCTAGAACAGAATAAAATTATACAGGCTCTCTTTTCGTCTATGTAAACAGGCAATGCAATTTACAAGAATAAAATTAGAACATGCTCTCTTTTCGTCTACCATTATTAACATTTACTTAAGTTTCGTCTACCACTTTTTACTTAAGTAATATAACATTTCTTTTAAATTCGCATATTTTACATGACTTACTGTAAATTGAGATGCATGTCTGTGTTATATTACTTAAGCAAAAACACAGACATAATACTATACAGAAAACAATACTAGAAAAAACATTATGAGTATACAGAAATTGTATACTGAAAATGTTATATTAAGTTGAATTTAATTTAGAGATTTTAAACATAAAGAACCAGAAAAAGGGGAGATGCAAGCAGAGGCATCAAACCTGCAAATGATGGAAAGATTGATGATTGGGCGCCAACAGACTGGACTATTCTTGCAATAAGTTAAGAGAACTCCTTGTTGCCACTGTCATTGTTTTCTTCAGTTTCTGCAGAAGACATTCAACCACCTTTGAGTGTTCCCAAACATGTAGATCCGTATTTATTTGCAAGCTTTGGACATAGGTTCAATAAATTCACATTTATTTTGAAGCAGACTTTATCTCCATCCTTGTTCTGACAAAGGTTGACGAAATGCATTTTTGTCTTTGCAGGTTTACTACCAACTCTTGTTTTCCTGGTGCGAGGCCACGTCTGTGGGAGAAAGATTCTCGGTAGATGCTCTCCTGGTTCCAGGACTGATCGTAGAAAGGTCAAAGTCGTCTGTTCCCCTGATCTTTTCGTACAGAAGACCCCACGATGATTTGAAAGTTGCGATGAAAAAAATATACATCGTATATTATTTCTTTCTGTCACTTTGGATACTTTAAATTCATAAAAAAAAATAATAAGAAGAAATGAATATTTTGGTTTGAATTGGTTTCGATAGACTGTTTTATCTGAAGTTTTCAGATCTTTAACGTGAAAGTTTATATTTATTGACAATTTTGTTTTTACGGTCCTTAGATTTTCCATTTATCTAAATTTTTTTGGTTTGAATCGCCGCTTAGGAACTATAAACCACACTGGAATGCATTCTCTTACGTGAAGGTTTCGATTTGGATTAAAATCCTAATAATTATTTCATTTTTTCAAATGTTGACATCACTGCTAAAGGTCCATATATCACAAGCATGGGATGCATTACCTGCGCAACTTTTACTCTCCACTTTAAATGGCTTTATTTTTGCCTATTTATCCAAGATTGTGTTTATTTCTATTCTCGATTTTATACGGTTTTATATTTGCTTTTTCTTCAAATTTGTTTTTTTTTTATTCTCACTTTTTGACAGTTTTATATTTGTTGTTTTGTTTTTCAAAATTGTGTTCAAATTGCTGCAGCTTTGCAGATTGCCTATGTATCTAAATACATTTCATTAAATTCCTCCAGATTGATTAAATTACCTTGAAGTCCCTTATCGGGTACTTTAAAACACAGATGTTGTGATCAAATTGGTCCAGCTTTGCAGATTACCTATATCTCTAACTAAATTTCCTTAAATGCTTCTGAATTGTTTAAATTACCTTAAAGTCGCTTGTTAAATCAATGGTTATTTCCGTGTCATTGTAATTCATTAAATTAAAAATAAATCATGTACGAACTATGATCCGATCATGGGTACGAACTGTGTAGCACTGGGTTCAAAACGTAGTAGTGGCAGTAAGCAGCTTACTGGGTTCAAAGCATAGTAGTGGCAGTTTGACTGGGTTCAAAGCATAGTACTGAAATGACTGAATGACAATCGTAAATAAAGGCGTGAATGACAATCAAAATTACGTAACCATAATTTCAAGTGATTAAAATGAAGTTTACGCAGGTCTAAACATTAAGTAAAGCTATAAAATTTAATTAAAAGTTTTATAAAGTAATTAAAGAATTCCAAATATGCATTGGAAGAAGTGAAGGCTGCAATAACACTTTAAATCTACAAGCCAA
>ML829010.1:64941-75592 GCA_009831015.1 Picea engelmannii | reverse complement strand
AAAAAAAAAAAAAAATTACTATAAAATTTAATGTTAGTAAAATAAAGTTTGTAGTATTTTTTGTCATATTAAAGGAAAAATGTTATTATTTAAGCCATATACCAAATTGGTGTATGAAACTTTTTTGTTTGTGAGACAAAAAATTTCTTCCATATAATGAATTGATTGCTAAAGTTTAAAAAGTATACATACCCTACCTTTCTTATTTAAACTTGTAAACTCCAAATACAATATTTTATATTCTAATTGAAATCGAAAATATTCCAATAATATCATTAACATATTATTACTTTAAAAAGGTATTACAACATTTAATATAAATCTTAACTTTCAAATTAAATACAAGCTTTATAGTACTTTATTTGTTATTAATAAGTTAAACATAAGCTTTATATGTGTTCTCAATCGGTTTTAATTTATAGTCGAGTAGGTTAGTTTAATTGGTTCAAAGATAGGATTCAATGTGAGGTTTTAGATTTTATTTTATTAAGTTACTTTTGATTATTAACTATTATTATAATTAATAGTTAAAACACTATAATTTTGGATATTTTAAAAATTAAAAATGTTCACAAAATTTTAAACAATAAAAAAATTATTCCCTTAATAATTGAAAAGAAGTATAAAATCAATTTTTATAATTGTTTATATTGGTTAAACCAAAAAAACTCGTTTAAACATAATTGTAAACATGAAATTAAAAAGTTCATTTAAACATAATAATATATATATATATATATATATATATATAAACCAAAAAAAACTCAAACTTTGTTCAAATCATTAGCATAAGCATTCTATTGAATGCAAACACCAATTTGATGCCCATTTCAATTTTTTTTTTTACTAGTTCATGATTTATCAATCTATGTCATCTTTGTGATAAATTATTATGTCATGTCAACACCAAATCATAACTATGAGGGATCAAACAAAGTGCACATTGGGTAAACAAAGTGCACATTGGGTATTGTTGTGGGTTTTGGTGTCACCAAGTACTAAATAAATTTTACCAATAGGTTGAGCATTGGTGCATCCAAAAGGTGTCAAGGGTATTGATAATAATGCTTAATGTACAATTATCTTTTTTTTTTTACATGCAAAGATTGATAACATGAAAGATAGGTGAAGCAAGAAACTTTGATAGAGTTTCTTTTTTAGTGAGGTGTTATTGATAGAGAAATATGAGGGGGGTCTTTATACTGAATCCTCTTATATGATCTTGTAAAAAATTTCACTCCATTGAAAAAACACTACAAAATCTCTTGCATCGTCAATATGTTAGAAATCAAATCAATGTAAAAATGAAATAACCATTACAATCCATATTTTGGTTGAACGAAAGAGAACCCAAAACTTTATATCGATGAAAATAGGGGAATAAATTTATATAAATAAAGAACAATGTCACTTAGGAATAGCCATGAAGACAACTTTCATGTTTCCTCTTTGGGTGTGTCAGGTCCTCTTCGAAATGGAGAAGAAACAAAAAGAGAATATGTTCATCCTAAACCTCTCTTTTGTATCAAAATTTTTATAGATTTGCTCATCCCGAAGTGTTTTCAGGTTAGTTAAATGATTAATTTTATAATGGAGATCATAACTATTGATCTTGATATTTGGAAATATTTATTTTATTCTTTAAACTCAAATTGAAAAATTAGTTTTAATTAGTGAAAATAACATTTACACAATCTTTGTAGTATTTCAACTTTGTCTTACTAACTATTTCATTATCATTCCATGTCTTTAAAGTTCATATAGATGTAAGATTTAATATCGTGGCTATTAATAATTTGATTGTTTTGTTTTACACTACAATAGTTAAGCCAAACTTCAAAAACTATAGTCGAACCCCTTTTAAGCATATGGTGGGTTCTACTAATACTAGGAGCAATAACATGGAGCCTATCTCTCTCCACTTTAGGGAATCTATGTCTATAATGTAAATAAGCAATCGAGGATTTAGACTTCAAAAAGTACATTGCATTTAATTTTAAAACTATAGGTTATGAAGTGTTCTTGAATTTGTTGAATTTTATGCCAAGCCTCATTGTGGATGCTATAAGTGTAAGCTTCACAACCATAAACAATAACTAGGATATATAATATGTTGAAAATGAATGTTTCATATCCCAATCCCAAAACATAACATTTCATTTCAACTTTAATTATCATAATCTTGGTTTTAATGATATTAATGGTAATTTAAAAATTTTCACAAAATTGTTGGGGAACTTCAAATTTACTTGTTAAGATTTTCAATGGTTGTTGTAAATATGATATTATCATTACTTCTAAATGCTGCTCAAAATTATTAGTATACATGCAAAAAAAAAAGGTGGGAGAAAATAGGCACCCATGTTTAACACCAATATTACAATTAATATCTATTTATTAACAGCTATTGGATTTTATCTTAACAACATCCTTTTCATAGAACTTAATCACAACACCATGTAGTTCAAGGGGAGCCCATGAATTTCTTCTAGTCTTTTTCATAACTTAGTTATAGACTATAAGAAATGATATCTTATTTTGTTATCTACAATTCTCAATGATATCCCTAAAGCATTAAGATATATCATATTGATTTCTAAACCTTGCATGTCCTTTATCAAACCATTAACTCATTTTTTTTCCATTTTTTTTTCCTTAAAAGAGGTAATCATTATAGTTCAATAACTGGTTGAGTCATCCTAGTTTGTAGATTTTAAAATAGGGACAATTAAACTTTCAATATAGTTTTTAATTAACCATTTTTTAACAACTTTATTAGAAATATGTTTAAATTATATGATACATTATAATCGAAGTCCCAAGTTTTAATATTTTAGTTTGTTATCCTTTGATGTTTTTAGCTTTTTCTTAAATGAAACACTCAATGTTAGATTTTTTATTTTCATTTGAGAAAAATTTAGTATGGTAATGATTGACATGGATGTCATGGGGAAAACATAAAATTTATGAAGGTATGAGTTGGAATTGTTTATGTTAATATTATGGGTTCTTCAATTTTTTTTAAAGATAATCTTAACCAAAATATTTCAAGTTATGGTTTACATAATTCTATAATTTTCTCTCATTCTTTAGTTAAACATTGAAAATTTTCTTTTTATATTAAAAATATATAATATTTGATCTTATTAACTCTAAATAATAATAATTAAAATTAAATTATCATTAAATTTTTATATTTATTATTAAAAAAATCAATATTATTACTATTATGAATTAAATTAATATCAATAATAATAATCCAAACTAAATTACAATTGAATTATTTGCAATACTATATATTATCCTATTATGATTATGAAATAAATATTAACATAATCCAATCTAAATCATAACATAATCCAAACTAAACTATTATTAAATTATTAATGATAATATGTAATTATATTTTTATGAGTATGCAAGAAACATTAACATAACATTCATTTAGAAATATCGTCTCAAATGATAAGCCAAATTCAAAATGTACAAAAGCACAAATCAATTATCGGTAACTGCAGTCATCCCATCTTATAACCATCAAAGCACAAAGTTTGTCATCTTATCATATAACCATTTAAATTTAAAAAAAAATATTTTTTTGACCATTTTTATACATGAATTAATATGAGTGAAATTCAAAATGTACAAAAGCACAAATCAATTATCGGTAACTGCAGTCATCCCATCTTATAACCATCAAAGCACAAAGTTTGTCATCTTATCATATAACCATTTAAATTAAAAAAAAAAAAAAATTGACCTTTTTTATACATGAATTAATATGAGTGTATAATGTGATATTTAATATTTGAAATGAAAATCCATATAAATAAAGAAATATTTTTTTTAATTTAAAAAATAGATACTCTATAATGAACGTTATATGTGCACTATTGAAACTAATGAAATATATGTAAAAAAAACAAACATATTTTTTCATTAATATCGTAAAAAAGTGGATTCTAAATATACTTATTTAATATTATGTATATCAAAATCAAACTTCTTATCTTCATGATATCCATGGATAGGACTTATCTTCCATATCCATCTTAAAGCTTTATTTTTTCTCATGATAAAGATCTGTCAAAACAAAAAACAAACTATGTAATCTTTTCCCGGCCATTAAAAAAAATATGTTTCCATCCTCTAATAACTATTATTAAAACTTACACTTATAACAAAGATATAATAAGTTTCACTCATGTTTTGTAAATGCACTAAAAATCAATCCACTCTACTACAATATTTAGTAGTATTGTAATACTTAGTGTGAAATTTCTAAACATCAAATTTTCAAACATTTAATTTAAGTAGTCAATGTTTATCCTTTCATAAAATATAAGTTATCAAAATTATAGGGAGATCATACTTTAACATTATAGAGTGTCTTAACAACACATTTTATCACCGACTAAAAATATACAAATCATTATTTCAATTTACAAACAAAAAATTAATTTGTTTGTTAAATTTTGTCATAAAATTTTAACACTTTTTTATAATTAATATTTTAACTAATATAAACTTATTATTTAATATAAAATCATTAATACTTAGTAACGTTGTCACTAATATTAAATTGTATGTATTTCTTCTTTCAATAAAAACTCATGCATATAGTTTGTAATAGGCTTATTCATCTTTTCCACTATTAAAAACTAAGTTTTACGTTTTAATTATTAATTATAATTACAAAATGTACTAAAAAAATTTAAGTAATCATATATACTAATTCCTATAACAATTAAACTCTTAAACTTTTCATTTAATTCACATAGAAATTAATGTTTGGTCTTTTCATAATAAACTATTTATAACGTAAATTACTAACTGATTTTGGAACTTTCAAATTTGTTTAAAATCTAATGTCATGTCCACTAAAATGAGACAACTAAATATAGTAACTATGTGTTTAGTATGCAAGTTTTTCTTGATTAAAATTATGGTGAATGCATAAAGATGATTGGGTGGTGAATTTTTTCTTAATTAAAATTATGGTGAAAGTATAGAGATGATTGCATGGTGAATCTTATGAATAAGAGAGGAACTTATTATGATTTTTTGTTTTGAAAAATTGATATGACAAAGAGGGTAAGCAGAATTTTGATTATTTGTAAAATTTGGAAAAAATTGTTTTAAAATATTTTTTAGTAAGTAATTATAACAAGTTTATATGGATAATATTTTTTTTTGATGTAGGTTCTTTAGGGGTTTGAGGTTTCGGGGGGATGACCACTCTATGGTCACAATGCAAGAGTTAACTGCAGTTTCTCTGGATGGAGCCTGAAGACCACGTGGATCATTCCTATGACTACCTGGAGGAAAGTGACATCTGGGTGGTGACGGTCAGAGGTGGTCTAGAGGATTGGGGACATCTTTCTGCTAGCGAAGGGATAGAAAGGATGAATTAATAGTTTCTCGGGATGGAAGGTGAAGGGGCAGTTTTCTTAGACATAGTTCCCCTCTTTTTGTCCCCGTCTCCTCCAACTATTGAGTCAGTCTTTGTTTTTGTGCCAAGGTCATTGTCGGGTTTTAATCAGGAGATCTCACTCTCTTCGTCATTAGGGTTCAAGCACTCAGCCTAATCATTTGGATGGTTTAAGTGGTTCCGAGTGGGGCCTTTCGACTGATGACTGCGATCTTTTTGTGGCAAATTCCCCCCATCATGCAGAAGTACATAGCCCCAATGGATTGGGAATGAAGTTATTTTCCCCAGAGGTAGAGTCGGCTAAAGGATTATTGCTTGGTTTGTCTTCTTAGCCCCCATCTAGGGTTGAGCACAAGACTCCTCATTTGGCGGATTCATGTTTTATTTCATCTTTTATTGATGCAGATGAGCAACGAAGGTGTTGTGGACAAAGAGATTTGTCTGGGTCGCCTCAAAATGGACTGGAAAGTCTTGAGAAATTTGGAGGCACAAAGGATAGAAGGTCAGGTTTCAGACTTGGTGGAGGCAAGAGTCGAAATAGGAATTGCTTAAAGACGAGGGGAAAACTCAGGAGTTTGGTACTTGGGGAGGAAGTAGGGTTTCACCAAGTTATCCAAATGGCCAATCAAACCCTAGTAGGAAGATCAAGTGGCATATCCGTTTCCCTAAAGACGGTGGTTGAATGGGCACGATCGGTCTAGATGGATCATCTTGGTTATGTTCCAGACATTATTGAACTAACCAGGAATTGGTTCGCTTTCAACATTTTGAAGCAATAACATGCCTTATGGGTGTTGGGAAAAAACTGGACTCTTAAAAGAACTCCCTTGTTACTCAAGCCATGGTCACCTATGTTCGATGTTAGCAGAGAAAGGATGTAAATATCTCAGTTTGGGTCATACTTCCTGCTTTGCCTCTCCATTTATGGACTCTGGAATACTTCAAGATCATTGGGAACTTTATTGGGGATTTTTGGAAGTTGATATGTCCTTCGAAGCTACTAAACAAAGGAAAGTTGCATGAATTATGGCTTGTATCAATGTGAGAGAAGGGTTGGGAGAAGAAGTGGATCTCAAATGGGGTTCATATATTCAAACTAAAAAATTAGACTACGAAAATGTTCCCTTTAATTATCGAAGGTGCCATCAATATGGTCATTTGGTGGTGGATTGCAATCTCCTGCTCAGGATGCTAGGATGGAAAAAGAAGACAATGGAGTAGTGTGAAAGAAGGGATAAGGAGAAGGGACAGATATCCATAGAAAAGCAGGCGTTACAAGAAGTTTCATTGCCCGGTAATGTCTTGGGGAAAGAGGCTGAGAAGAATAGGCAAGAGGATATGGTTGTAGTCCCAACGCCATTCCACAACGTCGGGTGCTCGTGCAAAATTCAGAAAGCTCTCATTTCCCCTCCAACAAACTTCTCAGAATTATTTTCGGGTAACAATAGCCCTCCTTTCACTTCTATAAATTTCTTGCTCAATAATGTAACTTTGGTAGGCAATGAGTGGATTGATGCTCTTAACAATTTATCATTATCACCAAAGATATCCATTACCCTGACATAAGAAGGTGACCTGTCAAACTGTGGCTTGCCCCTTTTAGAGAGATCTTATATCCCGAGGGTTAGCCATGATGAGGAGGACACCTCTTTGTCGTCCTCTGAAACCTCCTCATCCAGATAATTCCTTTTCTCTCACACAAATTCCAAGCTTACAGGGGGACTGGGTAAGGAGAAACATAGAGCCCATGATAGAGGGGGAAGAGGGAGGAAATAGTTTCTTTCAAAGGCTTAATCCAAGGATAAAAGTGGTATTTTGGTAGGTAAACAACAGTGTATTGAGCGGGCGCTTAGAGTAGTGTGAGCCCAGAAGAGGGGTTCAATATGAAATTAGTGACATTCAATTGTAGGGGTCTTGCTGGTCCCCAAAAAAGACATGCATTAAAAAGGCTGGTCAATCTTGAACACCCAAATGTAATATTAGTTTAGGAGACTTTAGGAAATGAGGAGGAGGTGAAATCTTGGTTGGAAGGAATGTTTTCACGATGGCAGTTTGAGACTTTGGATGTAAGAGGTAGATCTGGTGGTCTATATTTGGGATGGAATCTCATAACAGTGAATGCCCTCAATTTTTGGGGTTTGGATTATGGAATTGGGATGTCTTTTACGGCCCAAGATCTGGGAGAGGACATGTAGATCATAAATATCTATGGTCCCTATCAGGATAGAGTTACTTTTTGGGAATCCTTGTTTAGTAAAACCTTTATGAGAGGTGACTCAGTCATATTGGGCGGAGATCTAAATTTTTCTTTGGGGCAAGCAAAAGTTTAGGGACCACATGTTCGCATTGACCCTCTCATAGGCTTATTCACCCAAAAACTGATAGAAAGAAACCTTATTGATGTGGAACCAGTTCGTCTTAAGCCTACTTGGAAGAACAATAGGGTGGGAGAAGACAGAGTGGATAAAATATTGGATCATTTCTTGGTGGCAGACTCTCTCCTAGAAAGACAATTTGTGATGCGACAATGTATTGTAAGTGGAGGGAATTCTGACCATTTCCCGATTTTTTTGTAAATCAAACAAGGGACATATAAGCCTACAAGTCCTCTAAAGTTCAACATGACATGGTTGAAAAACAAGTCATTCATCACCTTAATAAAGGAAAATTGGACTCCCTTTTATCAAAGGAATCCTCTTTCTGCATCTTTTCAATTTGCTGATAATTTAAAAAAAATCAAGGAAAAATTCAAGATATGGGCTTTTCAGAAGAGGCAAAGAGAGGATCGGGAGCTAAAAATGATTGAGGAAACACTAAAGAGGATTTATGAAGAGGATGGGGGTAGTCACTTGTCACAAGGATCAAAGGAATCCCTCCTTAGGATGGAAGATAGAAGGAACAATCTCCTCAAGGAGAAGGAAGAAACTTGGAGACTAAAAAGTAGAGCTTTTTATTTGGAAAGTGGAGATGAGAACACAAAGTTATTTCAAGCTTATGCAAAAGGTAGGAGAAGCAAAAATACCATCTGGATCCTGGAGGATCAACATGGTGTTTTAGAGAGTACCTTTGAAGGGATGGCCAAAATCGAAGTATCACACTCTCAAAACCTTTTCAGAGCTAACAATCGGGCTACAGTAGCAGAATTGGTAAGGATGGCTCAATTTTTCCCAAGGTTTAAGGAAGAGGATGATAATCGATCCCCGATGGAAGAAATCTCGGAGGAAGAACTTAAAGAATCCTTGTACAACTTCCAAAAGGAGAAAATCCTGAGCCCAAATGGGTGGACAATCGAATTCTTTGAGGGGATTTATGAGTCCTTGGGACAGTATATCCTTAAGGTAGTGGAGGACACTCGTCTGTCTAGATGAATCCCTGCAACTTTTAACTCCACTTTCATAGCCTTAATTCCTAAATATGATAATCCCTCCTCCCATGATGAGTATCGAGCAATCTCCCTTTGTAATTGTATTTACAGAATTGTGACCAAAATAATTTCTAGAAGAATAAAGATTATCCTCTCAAACCATATTTCTAGTGAACAATTTGGCTTCTTGGAAGGAAGACAAATTCATGAAGAGATAGGTGTAGCTCAAGAAGGCATGCACAATATTAAAACTAGAAAACTGCAGGGAGCCATTTTAAATGTATGCCTTTCAAAAGCATATGAAAAAATCATTTGGCTTTATTTAATACTTATTCTAACACATCTTGGTTTTGAAGTTTCCTTTATCAGGTGGGTTATGAGTTGCATTACAATGGTTTCTTTCTTAGTACTTATTAATGGATCATCCTCCCCTTTCTTCCATTCAAAAAGAGGAATGAGACAAGGTTGTCCCCTCTCTCCTTTGTTGTTTATTCTAGTTGTTGAAGGCCTCAACTGGGAAATTTGGGAAGCAAGAAGAAATGGAACCTTTTCGGGGATCCAGATTTTCCGGACCCTCCAAATTACTCACCTTCTATTCATTGATGATGTTCTTATTTTTTGGGGGTTCTCAAGAAGAGATGTGGAGACCTTGAGAGATATATTGTCTCTTTTTTCCAGAGCTACCGGTAGGCAAGTAAATGAGAGAAATTCTACACTTTCCACAAATCTTCTTTCAGCAAAGGAAGTGCATCTTTTTAGACAAAGTTTCCCCTTTGCTGACAAGGAGCTTGATACGGGTATGAAATATCTAGGATTCAACTTAAACCCAAATTCTTACAGGAAGGTAGAATGGCTCTGGTTGTTGGGAAAATTAGAGAAAAGGATGAAAATCTAGAGTCACAAATGGCTCTCTCGAGTGGGAAGACTTGTTTTGGTCAAATCGGTGCTGGAAGCAATTCTAGTCTACCGAATGTCTCTATCCTGGATTCCAAAAGGAACTTTGGAAGAAGCCAAGAAAATTTGCTTTAGGTTTCTCTGGTGTGGTAAAGAAGACTGCCATGTTTCTCTGTGGGTCAGATGGGAAAATATAGTGATTCCAAAGATGTTGGGAGGTTTGGGACTAAAAAATATTTTTATTTTCTCCAAAGCCCTAGTTGCAAAATCAGTTTGGAGGTTGCTAAAGACCACTAGTCTCTGGACCAGAGTTGTGTTCCAAAAGTACATTTCCCCGAATACTATGGAAGGATGGATCATAAATCCATCAAAGGAGAGGACGGGTGTATCAGTCATTTGGAAAGCAGTCACAAAATCATTTTTTGTCATTGGAGAAGGCTTGGCTTGGATGATAGGAAACAACCATAGGGTTAGGTACAACACTTTTTCATGATCACATCTAGTCTCCACAATTTTTGTATTACAGTTATGAGCTACTTCCTTTGGGAAGCAAATGTAATGTTGTATAAAGTAGACTACAGTCACTTGTTGTCACGACAATATACAATACTTAGCAAATAGTAGAAAGACATCTCACAACACAACAATTTTCAAGATTCCATTATTCAACAATGCACTATATATATATATATTGTATCTACATAATGTAATTTTGTTCTCTTTTGATGAAATAAAATTAGGTTTTTTTACCTTGGATTTTTTTTTAATGTGATAAAAAAGTTAAATAATTTTTTAATTATTTGCAAAATCTTAGAAAAATATTTGTTAAATCAAAATTCTTACAAGTTTATGTTACTAATAAAATTTATCATAAAATAAAAAATCAAATTGTACTAAAAACAATATATATATATATATATATATATATATATATATATATATATATATATATATATATATAT